>CM035416.1:56267450-56304950 GCA_020310875.1 Ceratopteris richardii | reverse complement strand
AGGCCGGTTCTATTACCTTGGTTGGAGCCTCCTGTTCCTTGAGCTGGCCACGTAGCTCATCACGTTCCCTTTCCAACTCATCATGAGCATCTAATAGATCTGCATAGCTTTCCAAGATGGTCTTCATTGTCTCTGAGGGTACGGCTTTAAACTGCTCTGGATCCATTTCGTGGGGAGAGCCTTCCATTGTTGCTTCTAGATTTGCTTCATTTTGCTGCTGCAGTCTCTTGTTCTCTTCAAGGGCGGTTGCCATGTGTTTTCTGAGGAGTGCCAAGTTACGCCGGACTCTGAGATTATCAGCTTGGTATACGTCCAGCAAGGTCTCGAGTTGTTTGGTGCCCGACTGTTGTGATGGTTGTGGAGTTTCTAGGAGTGTTTGGTGGGCATGTTCGAGCGTGGTGTAACGTTGGTTGAGTTCTGCATTTTCTTCCTCGATCACTGTGAGGCGGCTCTGAAGTTTCTGATTGGTAGTGATCACTTGATGATAACGATCGTCGAGAGCTCGATACTCATTCTGAAGTTGAGACACATTGATTTAAAGCTAGAAATATACTATTTACATTAAATGATGCAGGGAGAGATGAAGATGCAGGGGAAATGGGGACGGGAAAGGGAGTTGTGAATGATGTGGAGTCAAGTGGAGATGTGGGTGGAGGGGGTATGGGGGACGGAGGTTGCATGGGGGAAGGGAGTGGTGCTGTGGCAAGAGATGTTTCCATAGTGTCAAATGTTTGAGTGACCGTGTAGATGGGGACCGTGGGTGGGGTGGATGTGACGTTAGTGAAGAGAGTGGTGAAGGTGGGCATAGTGACTCCCCCGAATTGGATTCCCGGAGAGAGTGGAATTCCCATGACGATTGTGGTGATAGTGGACGTGGTGGCGATAGTGTCACGTGGTGGAGTGAGTTGTGTAGTGAGAGGTGGGGAGGGTGGTGACAGTGGTGCTTCCTGATGTTCGTCTGTTTGCGTTGTATCTCCTGGTGCTGATACGTTGATATGAATTTGTTTCCCGGACCTCATGGGACGGGCGGGAACTCCTTTCTCAAATCGGTGAATGTAGGCCATTGCCTCATGAATGGCTTCATCCAATCCTACTGCATCGGCGTGTAGGTTTATGGACTCGATGAACATATCATCCACGCCTTCCTCCGCCAGCAATTGGTTCATGAGTTTCTTGCCTGCTTCAAGTGACATTTTATGTTGTTCTTGAACTAGCTGCATGGTTCGATATAGTCTTTTTATTTGTGCCGAATACGCAGGGGCACTTGCTAACTCTGAAAGTTCATCATACTCTTGTTCTTCGTAGCCTTCTTCCTCTTGTTCGGTCTCTTGTTCATCGACGTCGACTTCTACAACTTGCGGTCGGGTGGGGGCTCACGTTGTTGTATGGGTTTGTGGTTCTTGAGCTCGCTCTGTTTCCGTTTCGAGATTAGAGTCGTAGATTAGTCTAGCCACTTCTTCATCAGTGAGATCATTGAGAGTAAAGCCCTGTGGAAATTCCAAGTCCGATGGGACGGGTGGAAACACCAGATTGGGCCCCTCTGTACTTAGTCTTGGTAGCCGAATGGTGAATGGTCTAATGCGTCGTGTCTGGGGAGGGGTAATCTCTGGTGTAGTGGTGGCTCCCCTTGGTTGAGCGCAGGGTAATTGGACTCCCCCTCTCATCTTCTTTGATGGAGGACCTGCCGCTGATAGCCTTCTCTGGAACTCCTGGGCCCGGGACCATACGAGTGCCCGCTGAATAGGCACGTCATAGGCTAGACATCGATAGATTATCTTGGTCAGAGCACAACACCCGTGGAGCACATTTTTCTGCTTCTTGTTCCACCGTTGATGGGCTAGGTGGATCTGATCTATGATCCAATGTGGTACATTGATAGGGAGGTTTTCTGTCTCTGCCAAATACAAGCTAAACCATATCTTCTTTGGTGGCATGGTGAATCTTTCCTGGGCGGGAAAAGCAAAATGCTGCATGACGGTCCGTAGGTGAAGAGCGATGGTCGATGTCATTGCTACCATATCCTTCAGCTTATTGAGATCTTTATGCTTCATTCTGCCTAGAACCATTGTTTCCTTTTCAGTAGGAATGTGCATACCATGCATGTCCAATGCTTCTCGTACCAGATTGAGGGTCAGTTTGAATCTTTTAAGTTCGTGGCCCTGCAACAGTGAGGGTAATACAAAAGTGTTGTCGCCTCCCTTGGCCCTGCTAGGAGTGATGGTACTGATAAGATAAGAACAACGTAAGAAATCCGGCTTTGGTAAGTAGGCCCTGAAATAACTGTCCAGGCCCGCTTTGGTCCATACCGAACGCATTACTTCGGCATTCTGATAGTTCTCAAATTCGCGCGCGAAAAAATGGTAGCGTTCCCATTTACCATTAAACTCCAATTCAGCTTCCCAAAAATAGGTTCCATCACCCAATGGTCCTGCAACATCACTGAACCAATGAGCGTGTTTGCCCACCTGAGAGGTGTGTCCCTGAGGAGGATCCTGAATTGGGAGCACATGCACAACTTGAAGTTCTTGCGGCCTTTAAATGAGATGTGGTTCGAGGAGGAGTGTTTCTATATCCACAATCTGTGCGTTGGATCCGGCGTGAGAACTGGAACCTCCGGCTTCTGCCATTGTTATTGCTCGCTACTGATTCTGTCAAGAATATAGAGCATGCGTTAATATTGTAATGGACAAGATAGAACATGTTTGCCCTCGTTACAATATTATCGTGAGGTGAGTAATGGGTTAGTGGTCAGTGAGTGCACGATGGCAGTGTGTGTAGTTAATGCCTGGATAGTCCTAGGAGCTAGATGGAAAGATGCACTGTCTGACTAATGCAGTTAGTAAGTGGAGATGAATTCACAGATTGGGGTCGGGGGGTTTATTACAAGTCTTAAGTTGCCAAACACCATGGATGACTTTTGGTCTTGGTTTTGTGGAGACTCGGGAGGGTCGCACGAGTAATTCTGCTGGGAGTTGTTGTGTCATTGGGACCCATTTACGAGTGAGTCCGTGCGTGCTTCTAGGTGGCAGTGTGTTCGAGTGTATCAGACAAGAGTGGGTGGCGGCTGCTTGAGCAAGTGAACCATGTCGTGTAAGATGTGAATTGTGTGGGACGAGTTGAGCCCGCAAGGTGCCTAAAAGCAAGCCTTAGGCACCCAAATTTGTCTTGATTGTGGGTCAACCGTCATCGACTTCTTGGGTACCCAAATAGATTTTACTTTCTCAACAGGGGTTTTAGGAGTCCTCTTATTATCATCAAGTCGTTGATTACTAATAGGAAGTTGAGACCGTGGTTGCGACTTGGTTACGGTCGGCAGCTCGTCTTTCCGCACCCACATTTGTTTCATCGATTGAGTTGTTCTGCTTCGCGCGTTCTTTTGGTCTCTCGCCTAGAGAGTCTTCAGTGATTGATCTGTCCTTAGTTGCTGCCTCCTTTTGGCCTTTGGAAAAGAAGGGAGTTCCATTGTGGTTCTGACTCCATTTTTGAGATCTTCATTCTTCTGCATCACATAGCCTTGGACAAGAATAGCATGGTCAACTTCATGTGCACCCCTGGAGGGACCAGGAGTCCGTGTCTTTTCTAGTTCCTTGAGTGCTCCATTATTTAACTCAATTGTAATTCTAGTCTGATTCACCCATACCTGAAGAAGTGCACTTCTTAGGTTTAAGTTGACTGCTTGGTCATAGATCCAGTCTTGACCCAAGATAAGGGGTTCAGTGAGGTCCTCATCTTGACACACTAGTACTTTAATTGTCATTGCCTCATCATGAATATAGAGGGGAAGTTCCACCTCGCCTATGCAAGGGGTTTCCACGCCTCCCAATCCTATGAGATATGCTTCCACAGGATTGATAGTTAATTGCAACTCTTGACAGTGAGACAATTTAACAGCACTAGTGGCTGCACCTGAGTCAATCAAGGCTCTTACAGTCCTTGCACTCTTTCCTTGCCCTATATCTAAGGTTATGAAAGGACGTCGATCAGTTATCCTATGTGAGCTAACACCTGAAACTTCACACATAGCCACGTCATATCCTTGATCTGCATATGCATCTTGCCTAGGGTGCTCTCTACCTTGTCTTCTTAATTTCATTCTCCGTATGCGCTCTAGGGCTTCTACTTGAGCTTCTTCTCGAATTCGCTTTTCTTCCTCTTTGCGTTTCTTAGCAGTATTGAGTCGACTTAGCATTTCCTCTATGAGAGGTTCCTGATACAACTTGACTTTGCACCCACTAATGTAACTTGGAAGAACATCGCCTTCTAATGTGGCTAGTTGCACTGCTCCACTTGTTGAGATTCTATTAATGATCATGGGTCCGTAGCCTCTTTTCTCTAGCTTCCTAGCATGTTGTTTCAAAGTGTAGACGAGCACTAGGTCTCCTGCTTTCAACCCTTTATCCTTAACGTGGGCATCAAAGTAGGCCTTCTGTCGTTTCTTAGCTGCATATATCCCTGCAGCTGCTCTCAGTCTTGTTTCTCCTAATCGTTCAAGGTCAAAAGGTCTAGAGGAGAGTTCATGACCCGTCCATTCATGCTCTTGTGCCACTTTCAATGTAGGTATCAAAAAGTCTAAAGGTAGCACAACATTTTGACCAAACACCATTTGAAAGGGAGTGGCTTGGAGTACCGTTTTGTAGGCAACTCGGTATGCCCAAACAGCATGGTATAGCTGTTTGTCCCAATCAGAGCGTTTATTATTCACTAACTTGGTCAACACATTACATAGAATCTTGTTTGTGCTTTCGACTTGCCCATTAGCTTGTGGGTGATAGGGGGCAGATTTCTTATGAACTACCAAGAATTCTGGGAGTAGATTTTCAATCACTTGTTCAAGAAGTGAGTGCCTCTATCACTCACTAGCTCTATAGGTAGCCCATATCTTGTGAATACATTTTCAAACAAGAATTTAGCAGTTGTTTGAGCATCGTTCTTCGTTGTGGCTTTTACCTCTACCCACTTAGTTAGATAGTCTGTTGCAACAATGATATATTCTGCATGGGAACCCTTAGCTGGGGGATTGATAGGACCTACGAAGTCTATTCCCCACTTAGAGAATGCACGTCCACCCATCATAGGTTTCAGTGGCATCTCATCTTTACGTATAGGATACTGAGTTCTCTAACAGACATCACATCGTTTCACATAGGTATGTGCATCCATGTGAAGGGTCGGCCACCAGAAGCCCGCAAATAGTATTGCCTTGATCACCCGATCTGGTCCAAAGTGTCCTCCTGCTACACCTTGGTGAGCAGTTTCCAAGATCTTAAGATATTCACTCTCATGGACACATAGTCTCAGGTAGCCATCTTTACCACGCTTGTATAGATTATCACCAATGAGTGAGTAATCCTGGGCTTCTTGTTCTAAACTCCTTTTCCTAACCAAGGTCATATCTGGAGGGAATGTTTTCGTCCTCAGGAAGGATACTAGTGGGTCACTCCAATCTGGCACTATGGACACTTGATAAAGAGTGGCATGTTCCACAGGTGGTTTAGTGCAGCAGATTGGGCATTCCTTGCACAACTTTTGGACATCAACTTCCATAGTTGGCCAATGTACTCCTAGTCTCCTTAGTGTCTGTAAGGTTCGTTGCTTTGAGTAGTGTTGCTCTAATGCACCTACATGTGCTAAATGCAACCATTTAGTGTACTCGTCCTCTTCTACACAACAAGCCAAGATTCCTTGATCTGTGTGCTTGTACATACTTCCTGCCATGATGTGATATTTTTGGGCTTTTACTACCTCTCTATCCTGCGTGTTTATTACTGGATGGTTAGGTCCGTATGTCAATACTGGCACTAATGGCTTAGCCCACTGCGGTACCACTTCCAAGTTAAACAAGTAAGCATCAGGAAGGTCATCTGATACTCCTTGTGGGGCTTCTCCAGATGTGAGCCTAGAAAGGTGATCTGCTCTCAAATGAGTCTTCCCTTTCCTTACCACAACCTCAAAATCATATTCCATTAGCAAGAGAAACCATCTTACTAATCTTCCTGTATTGCATGGCTTGTTTACGAGGTATAGCAAGGCCTGATGATCAGTAAAAAATTTAAACTTATTTGCAAGCAAATAGTGTCTAAATTTCTTAACTGCATATATCATGCCTAAGCCTTCTCTCTCAGTAGTGGTATAATTTCGTTCAGCTGCATTCAATTGTCGACTAGCATAGGCAATTGGAAGATCCATATTACCTTCACCAGTAGGTTGTGCAAGCACACACCCAATGGCATAATTGGATGCATCCACATGAACATGGAAAGGCTTATTCCAATCCGGTGTGGTTAAGATTGGTGCAGAACACAATCGCCGTTTGAGCTCATTGAAGGAATTTTCACACTCATTAGTCCACTCAAAGCTAGTCAAAAGTCCGTACATGGGCTTTGCAATGACGGCATACATGTGAATGAACCGGCGGTAGTAACCACAATGCCCCATGAAGGCCTGTACTTCCTTGACGTTCTTTGGCCTAGGTAACTCGGCTATGGCTCTTACTTTCTCTTCATCGGTGGATATGCCATTCTTTGACACTATGTGTCCTAAAATCTTACCTTGCCTGACCATGAAAACGCACTTTTCTGGGTTCAGGCAGACTTGATATTCTCTACATTTGTCAAAGATTTGTCTGAGTTCAGGAATATGGGTTTGTCCGATGTTGGAATGAGCACAAAGATCATCAACATAGACTTCTAAGTTCTTCCTCAGGAACTCTTTAAACACGTGACACATCAATCGTTGAAAGGTAGCAGGTGCATTAGTAAGCCCGAATGGCATTACCCGAAAGGCAAATATGCCCCACTCCGTGGCAAAAGCCGTCTTATGTTGATCCTCTGGAGCAATGGCTACTTGATTGTAGCTAGAGAATCCATCCAGGAAGCTGTACACTTCCTTGCCTGCTACTCTTTCTAAGAGATGCTCTGTGATAGGAAGCGGATAGTTATCTCGGATTGTGGCAGCATTAACCTTCTTTAAGTTAATGCATACACACAATTTACCATTCTTTTTGGGCACCACAACAATGGGGGATACCCACTCAGTGTGCTCAATTTCGTAGATGAATCCAGCTTCAACCAGTCTATCTATCTCCTCCTTGATCTTAGCAGCGTAATTATCGTTATATGTATAAGGCTTTTGCTTAGAGGGTTTGGCATCTGAAGTCATGGGGGTGGTGTGTGAGCATATGTCTGGGTCAACACCCTTCAAATCCTTGTAACTCCAAGCGAATACATCTCTGTATTCTCTTAGCAAGGCTATTAATGCATGCTCTTCTTCCTCTGTTAGGTCATGGCCTATGTAAGTGCATCTCTCCTCTCCTTCTTCTAGGGCCACTACTATTTTCTTGGTGGTTTCTTTGTTATCATAGGCCTCTCCTGATTGTGCCTCTCATTTAGGCATTCTTATCATGACCCTCCTGTCGTCTATCTCATACTTCTTAAAATTTTCCGGAACCTCAAACAAAGATTCTTCCTCTTCTGGTGTGACTTCTCTCTTCTTTCTTTTCTTTCCTTCTTCCTTCAGGGTCACATGTGTGGCAAGCCTTACATCATTTGTAAGCTCTCCGTGCCTTTGGGGTTGAAATTCTACTTCATAGAAATATTCTTCATCTGATGCAAAAGGTCGATCCATAATGATTGACTCTAGATCGGAGTCACTCGCATCTTCAAATGCATCAGGGCTAGGTTCGCATTCTTCTAGAACTGCCTCTCCCATGATTGGCTCTATGGAGAAGACTGAAATGTCATAGCCATCTTCATCACAGTGAGGTGTCCATTGTTCTTCATTGATGGCTACATCCATTGTTGCTAGGATTTCTGCCCAGCCGTGGGGTTCAAATTCTTCGTGAGGAAAAACTACAGGCGCATAGGCTGGGTCTTGAATTGATCTATGTGTTTCTTTTGCACCTATCTCTCTGGCTTCTTCTCTCTTCTCTTCTTCTACTGCTACTTTGCACATCCATAAGTGGGTGTCTTCATGCATCCATGAGGATCCTGACCCTATGGAATGCACCGATTCTGTATCATCTTTGGCTCTATGGATGGGATTCCATTGGATAGGGGGGACATCTCTATGAGAGTAATCCTTGAGATTGACTTTGGTTGTAACAACTAAGTGCTGCAAATACAAAGAATTGGTTCCCCAATCCTGTACCACTTGCAACTGCCGCAGAAATGGTCTTCCCAAAATCATTTCATAGGCATGATTTTTGCTGAAGTCACATATAGCAAATGTATGCTCAAACTCGACACCACAGGTGGTGAGAGTTATTTCTTCTAGCAATCCTAAGGGTCTCTCAATATGACCATCGTCCATCTGCAATTTCATTCTCGTTGGCCTGAGTGCTGGCTTGCCCCAACGCTTCCATAGGGAAGTGGTGGCAATTGCAACTCCTGCACCTGAGTCCAAAATTGCCTTAGTGGTGTACTCCTGGTAGGTAATGGGAAGATAGGTGTTCCCTTCTTCACCTTCACACATATCTCCTATCTTATCCAAGGGTATTTCTGGAACTGTTCTCTGGGATCCTATCTAGGAACGAGGTTTTGCTATCTCTGGTACTTGTTTGGCAGCATGTTTCCATAGTTCTAGCCTTACCTTAAGCAGCTCTTCCAAAGTGAGATTGCACTGCACTTTAGTGTTCTTCACTACCTCTGTGTTCCTAGGTATGACTGAATCTTCGTTTCTTACCATGACTGTAGGTGCTCTCATACAGGTGGACTTTGCTTCCCATGGGCCTGTGAAATGGGGTAGTTCTTTTAAAGAATTAGACTCGAAGTCTAATCTTTCTTGAGATTGGGCACTCTCCTGCTCTCCATAAATGGAAGGAAGGTCTTGTGGGAATTGATCGTGTGTGTCATCCACCAGTTCAATGGGAGGAGGAACTTCACTCTCTTTAGCCCATTTCTCTTCTTGAATCTCTCGCAAGAATTCTGGTGTGTATTGATTCATAGAAGAAGAGGTGTCTGGCTCCGTAGAGTCAGGCACGTAGGCCTCAGGCACATAGGCTTTCTGGGTAGGAAGACCTGCTCTTTCACTAGCCTTGTCATGGTGTTGAGGGGCGAGTTCCTTTTGTGATTGTGTCCTTAGATTCTCTATTCTTTCTAGGGAGGGGGGGTTGTCTGGTTCAGTGGAATTGGGCTCATAAGCTTTTGATGGGGGATGGGTCATGTTTTTGCTTGCTTTATCTCTTTCTTGATTTTTTTCTTCCTTGGCAGATCTTGCAATTATGCCCTCTAACTTCTCTAGAAGTCCATCCAAGTGTAATTGCGTCTTGGCTGAGCCCGAGTAATTGAAAAGGCGATTGGCTTCAAACATAGTCTGAGCCAATGCGACCATTTTTGCGCAAAGCTTGGTTCTTTCTATCTCTAGGTCAGCTCTAGGGTAGCACTTGTCATGATCCGTGACATTTGGCCCTTCTTGGAATCTGGCCTGATATGCTTTAAGCATCATGTCTATGTCTTTAGGAGTGGGATCAGCTAATACTGATCCTGCTTGGGGTGGTGGGTGGGTTACGTGGGGTGTATTAGAGGGTGGAGGGATGGAGGGTGATGGGGATGGTAGCGGTGGGAATGTGTGAGAGTGCGGTTGAGATGTGATCTCTATGATTTTGGCCTTGGTTTCTCGTAGACTTTCCTCAAGTTCACTCATCTTCTTTGCCCATTGCCTTTTCATACGTTCACGGCTATCTCTCCAAGCTCTTGTTCTCTTCTTATTTTGGCTCTCAGTATCGCTAGCGTCTGGGCTCTTTTCCTTGCTTACCCCTTGGTTTTGCTGCACTGCTTGAGCTCTAGTGACTACTTGTACGGGTGCAGTGGAAGTGACACTTCCTGTGGAATCTACCACTAACCCAATAACATTAATAGGAGTGATTTTTGGCATATTATTAGGATTCTTAGGGGAGTCTCGTAAGAGATGCTCCTTTCCACATTCTTGGCAAAAGCCTTGAATTATTACTGACTGGGGCTGCATAGGTGGAGGTAAGGGACAATCACGAATGAGATGATCTCCCTGACATCTGTAGCATGGTCCTTTAGGGAATGGGGGTCTTACTTGCTTAGGTTGAGGCCTAGGGTTGGGGTTTGCATACATGACGTTTGTGTAATCTGACTCCCAACTAGGTTCATTTGGCTCTTCACTATAGTAAGACTCACCATGCTCAGGAGACTGCATGTAGTAGGCCTGGGGGCTATCAATATGTGTAGAATCAAAGCTATGGTCACTCGGGTCACTTTCAGAAAGCAATGATGTTACAGGGACTATAGCTCTATTCAGGTTCTCTTCTACAGCTGCATATTTTACTAGGATCACATTAGTAGGAGCAGGTGGTTGCTGTGCTAGCACTGGCTGGGGTCTCAGTTGGTTTTGGTAGGGTTGGTAGGTTTGTTGAGGCCTAGCGTACTGTTGTGGTGGATATTGGTTCTGATATCTTCCTTGTTGAGGGTATGTCTGAGGGTAGGTTTGCCTAACTGCTTGCTTGTTGTATGGGCAATCTTGCGCTGTGTGATTTGTGTATCTCCGTTCTATGGTGCAGTATTGGCCACTAGGATTTGCTTGGGGTTGAGCCATAATGGGACAGACATTTGCCATATGGTCGCCTCCACAATTATAACATCTTTTTACAGGGCCGAACCTTGGGATTTGTTTACTAGAGACACCTAGTTTCTGAGCAACTTTCTCTGCAAGTTCCTCAATTGATGTGGATTGCGTGGAAGAGAGGCTAGAGGCACTATCTGAATCTTTGTATATCTTGGAAAGCTCTAACTCCTCCCCTAGGTTATCCTCAATGTCAATACACATGCGTACACACTCTTCTATGGTCCTAGGGTCCTTCAAGTACACATATGATCTTAATTTGGTACTTAGCAATCCATCCAAGAATAAAGCCACTTGCTTAGTTGGTGTGGGTAGCTCAGGGACAGGGCATCTTTCAAGATATTGCCTAAATCTCCTTCCTGCAAGTCTCACGGTCTCTTGAGGGGTTTGCTTGAAGCTGTGAATCAATGAGGAGGTATTATGTCTTATGCCACTCTTAGAGAATTCAATAATGAAAGCCTCTAGGAGTTGGTCTATGCTCCTGAACTGTCTCTCGTTTAGTGGCTGAAACCATGTCAGGGCAGTGTTCCTAAGGGTTAGACCAAAGGCATTGTACTGCGTGAATAGATCCTCCACTTGTTCAGCTCTCAGGACTTGTCTAAACTCAGCCACATGATCGTATGGATCTCCAGTGCCATCGAAGTAGTTCTTCATGGACTTAACTAGCTGAGTCGGTCTCAAGGTCCTTGTGTGCTCTCTAGGTCGTGGTAGAGGGAATTCATCCGCATTTCTTTGATTCCTGTGAGCTCTAAGCATCTCAGGTTCTACTCTATTCGTTTCCATTCTCGTTCTTTCTCTGCCCCCTGGGTTGGCAAAGCTTACTTCTGGCCTATCTCTACTCCTGTCTCTTTGAATTCCATGAGCTTGGGATGTTCCAGCACCAGGGTGACCATAGGACACATTCGATCTTGGTTGGGGGAAAATAATTTCACCTTTCCAAGTGTAAGGATGCCTATCATTTTCTGTCACCACAAAGATCCTCTCCGAAGCGTGATCTAAGTAGGTCACTCTGCCTGGGCTATCAGGATCCTTAAACTCATAGATCATGATTGTTCCTATATCAGTTGGCTGATCAGATTTATACCTCCAAAAGGCTTCGTCAGTTTCTCGATTGAGGAGCAAATCTATGCTCTTATTATCCTGGGGAATCCACTCTGGTGTGATAATCCTAGTGAGAACCGATTTGCCTCGAGGGGTTCTAGGTTCTGTACCCATGTTTCCTTGCTCTAGGTCCCCTAAGTCCGCTTCTAGGATCACATTTCCAAATTCGTCCGTCCTATCTGGGTGACTGGTGACTACGTATATGGTTCCTTCTTTGTCCAAGTATGCTCTGTTTTCAAATTTGACAGCTGGGCGCTCTAGTCCAATGGATTGATCAAGATTCTTAATCTGTACCACAGATCTTCCTAGGCTGTCCTCATAGATGCTGGCACCTAATCGGTTGGTCCTAAGGTATTCCAACTGCGTTTTGTAAGGGCCTTCTACCCTGTACAAGTATGGCACTCCTGAACTTCCTATAGGTCTCTCCATACCTTGAGACATCTCGGATTCACTAGTCTCAGAACTTGGGTAGTATGAGTGGTGGCTCAACTACTGGGCCCACGACCTAGCAGTGTGGTTGACACTAGCCTCTGAAGACCTAAGGCTTTGTCTATCCCTTACTAGATGTCGCCCTGATCTAAGGTTCATAAGCCTAATTGGATAGCCCAAATTTGCCCAAGTACAACCTCGTTGCAGAGTCCTTTTGTATCAGTTACTTGATTCTTTTTAGTTGATTCCCATGTTAAAATTCTTGTCTGATATCACGTCGTAAGGTATATTTGAGTGTAGTTCCGCACTTAAAGTTGATCGTTCCACGTTAAGTTCTTTTCCTTTAAAGTTCTCGACAGTACAAAGATTATGTCCTTAGCTTGAACTTGAAAGTTTAGGTATTCTTCAACTTGATAATTGCCTATCGTCGTCCTGACTTACTCCTAGCTCTAGTCGTTCTTAGCCTAAGCTAGGACTTGACGAAGGGGAGTTGAGAATATTCCGACCTTTCTTGCTGATCCTTGCTCTTTAGTGCTCGAGAAGTTGATTCTCAAGCTTGCACAAAGCCCTTGCTTGGACGCTCTCAATTGCTTCTCAATAGACCTGCATTAGTCCCAAGATTAGCTCCAAGCTTAAATTCAAATGACAGACTAAACCACTTTCATGCATGTGACTCACCGACCAAATTATCTCTTGCCTTTATAAAAAACAATCCCAAGGATCCCTTAGTTTTCCTACCTCGGTTATGGTATGAGGAAGTTATGTCAGTTCAGGCTTCAGGGATTAAAACAGGGTTCAAAACAGTTTAATCAAGCAGGCAGAAATTCTTGAATTACTTGGGTTGCGGCTTCAACATGCAATGCTAACCCTGAGTGTTTGTCCCAAAAATTGGCCAAATTAGCCCCCTATTCTTTAACCTAGAAAATTGGCCAAATTTGCCCTTCTAACGCGTTCGCAAGTTCTGTCAGTCGCGATTGACAGGTCAGTCGCGATTGATGTGTCGATCGCGATTGATAGGTCCGTCGTGGCTGTCAGTCGCGATTGATGTGTCGATCGCGATTGACAGGTGGTTCGAAAAGTCAATCAGTCGTTGTTGCAGAGCCAAAGAGCGCACAAAGCAGAGAAAAAAGACGGGCCCCAAAATTTTTCCGATTTGGACCACATATTTTTGTAATATATTTCCCTTTGTAAAGGCACTAGAGGAGTCCTCTAGATGCATTCCCACAGAAGAATAGAAGCTTACCCATGTAAAATAGTAGGAAATTAGCTCTTAGTGAATAAAGTGCCGGTCACTTGTGTGAAAGGACCATTTTTAGGGCACTAGTATATAAGTCAAATGTGACTCTTTGTAGAGGACTTTTTGCCATTGTGAGAATAGAGAGCACAGAAATTCGAATTTGTGTCTTCTTCCCTCTTCATCTTCTTCTTCGTGAGCTTGTATGCATGTGCATTGCTTGAAAAGAGTGCTTTTGAGTGTTGTCTATCCTTGAGAGTGTTTCTTTACTGTAGGAAAGGTGTGTGCGAGGTGTAGGAAGTGCTGGAGCGTAGGAAAGTATTTTCGCGATTCAGTATTTCTGTCATAACTTGAGGTAGGAGCGTCGGAATTGAGTGAAATCACTGCCATTGGATGCGTCTTCTCAAGAGCTTCAAAACGCATATGCTATTTGCTATGTTTGGAGCTCGGAGCTAGGAGAAAAGTCCAAAATACCGACGGCTGCTGCACCAAGTATCGTTTCGTCTTGACCTACAGTTGAAGCTTGTTAGGATAAGTGTTTGCCTCATTTTCACTCTTGAGTAATTCATTTGCATTGACCATTACGTGATTGCATGTCTTCATACACTCGGCTAGGTTAGTATACTCTTCGGATTGATAAATTAAAAGCGTGTATCCCCACTATATGCACTTGTGAGGGGATTGAGGTACAGTCTCTTTCTCAGCAAGTCCCTAAGTTGAAGCTTAGGTCAACAGTCGTGGTCAAAGGTTCGTTGACTCTGTCAGTCGCGATTGATGGGTCGATCGCGATTGACAGGTCGGTCGCGAGGGTCTGTCCGTCGTGGTCAAACAATCGTTGACTCTGTCAGTCGCGATTGATGGGTCGATCGCGATTGACAGGTCGGTCGCGATTGACACGTGTAACACGTATGATCCGTCAGTCGTGGTCAATCGGTCGTTGACTCTGTCGGTCGCGATTGACAGAGCCGTCGTGGGCTATCAGTCGCGATTGACTGGTCGATCGCAATTGACAGGTCTGTCCGTCGTGGTTTGTCGATCGCGATTGACAGAGCGATCGCGATTGATAGAAATCTGATGAATTTCAAAAATCTAAGCACATTTTTGGGAAGCTCTAGGCCTGTAGATCATGGTTTTGCACTTTGTTTGGCAATTTGAGCATTTTTTCTGTCGGTTGCGATTGACAGAAGTCGGCGACACATAGACAGTTACCGAGAATTCCGGACCTGCGTAGAGTGCTGGGGATGATGATGCGGCCTGTACCTGCAAGACAGCTCAAGAAACATGCAAAAACAGCACACACAATTTCGCTCTCTCGCTCTCTCTCACAAGTAATGAAGGAAATGAGGTGGAGATGGTGATATGATCAAAACTGAAAATTTTCGCGATGATGGAGATGGAGGTGGGAGATGGTGATGGTGATGATGGTGATGAAGATGGTGAAGAAAAAACGAGAAAATAGATGAAAGTGAAGAAAATACCTACAACTCCAACGCGTCAACTCTACATCTTACCATCACACGCTCGTCCTCAAGGCTCGATCCCCGATAACAGCGCCAAAATTTGGTGTAGCTCAGTGATGAGTAGCACCTCCTTTAATGTCAATCCGGGAAGACGTGAGGATGGTATGAAGACCTCGAGCAAGTGGAGGCACAAGTGCGTGAGTGAGAAGCACACAAACATGCACACACATACACACACACGCGCACACACGGCAAGACAAAGAGTGAGAAGCAATGGAGTTCTTAGATTACTTTCAAAAAGCTCTTACAAGTTCAATTCAATTACAATCTCCCCCTAAAAATGAGCTCTCTAGCTCCTTTTATAGTTTTTGACTAGCCTTGGCCCTGTCTAGACCTAGTGTCCGGCCTAGTTAAAAATTAGGTTCCAGGGCTTATTAGAGGGCTCAAACGAGATCTAAAAAATATGAAAATTGGCAGGTAAATACTTCTAAAGCTCCTCAAGCTCAAGGACTCCTTGGCTTGCACAAAATGGAGCTACAAAAATACGAAATGATATTTACAATGGTTTTTAGTGATGAAAATCACTATTTGTGTAGGGATTTTCTCTATTGATTTGTCATACATACCTTTGAGCTCCCTACTTGCTCTTTCTTCTTGTGTGCTCAACTCCTTGATGTCTGAAAAATTTAGATGGCCTACTTGCCAAATCTTCTTTGACTGCCATGTCTGCTTGTGCTGTCCCTTCGCTCTGACTCTCTTCGTCTTGTGGCTCCTTCGGTTCCCTGACTGCTGCCAACACTATACATATACGTATACATATATATATACATATACGTATACATATACATATAGATATACCTATACATATACATATACATATACCTATACATATACACATACATATACATGTACATATACATATACATATACATATACATATACATATACATATACATATACATATACATATACCTATACATATACATATACATATACATATACATATACATATACATATACATATTGTAGCTCAGTGATGAGTAGCACCTCCTTTAATGTCAATCCGAGGAGACATGAGGATGGTATGAAGACCACGAGCAAGTGGAAGCACAAGTGCGTGAGTGAGAAGCACACTAACATGCACACACATACACACACACACGCACACACGGCAAGAACAAAGAGAGTAAGACAATGGAATCACTTCTATTGCAGCAAAGTTCTCATACAAGCTCAAAACTACAAGAAGCTCCCAAAAATGAGCTCTCTAGCTCTATTTATAGTTTTTGACTAGCTTTGGCCCTGTCCAGACCTAGTGTCCGGCCTAGTTAAAAATTAGGTTCCAGGGCTTATTTGAGGGCTCAAACGAGATCTAAAAATTATGAAAATTGGCAGGCAACTACTTCTAAGGCTCCTCAAGCTCGAGGACTCCTCGGCTTGTACAAAATGGAGCTACAAAAAGGTGAAAATGGTATTTACAGGGGTTTTTAGTGATGAGAATCACTTTTAAATGGTGTAATGGTTTTGAAAAAAATAAAGGGTTGCCTTAGTGCTAGATCTGCTTGTATGCTCGTACTTCCTTCTTCTCGTATACGGCCAACACTCTCCCCCCCCTAGCGTCTGTCGCCTCTGACAGACCTCTGCTCCACTGTTTGATCAATGTACTCTTGCAAGAGGTCGGTTGCCACTTCTTGTTCCTTGATGCGTAGTCCCTGAACCAAGTCTCTCTGGAGGGTCTCCCAATTGACTGCACCCGGTATGTCCGGTTGTGGCGTTGTGTAGAGTTCTAAGTGCATCGTTTGTTCGCATGCAAAGAGGTGTAACAAATGGGTGGGCCTTGGCGCGAACACCTCTGAGTGTGCTTCCCAGAACCCTGTGGTGAACATATCATCGAAAGTTTGCTTATAGCAGGCAGGGAGATATCTGATGCGTGCGTGCCATGCATAAGCAACGCATATGCTCGGGGTGGTGCTCATATCATATAGCAGGTCATAATTACCATTGACAAACCCGGGAATCGGAGGCTGAATATGGCATACATTGCGAAAAGTTTTGAGCACCACCTGCATCATATCGAATATCTTGAGCATCATCTGGGCAGCAACATCTGGCATGGGGTGGAGGCGTGGCATCCAATGTCTGATGGTTGCAATCATGTAAGATACTGTGGGGGTGCCGGTTGCGGGTGCAATGGCGGGGTAATTAAGCCATTCTCTATAGTTTACATTGTTCTGAACCTTGATGGCGAAGGCTTTCCATGATCTTCTCCTTTGTACTGGCCCATAACAAGGGTTATACTTCAAATGCATGGGAGCGTGATCCCATGTTCTCAGCATTTTCGGGTATGTTTCCAGTAATCTTTGCCTCCAAGTAGGTTGGAAAATCGCCCCTTTTCTGGCTGCCTCTGGTATATCTTCTGGTTCGAACTAGGTGGCAAAGGTAGGGCACTTGTTGGTGACTCTTTTGATCTCTGCGTTGTAGTCGGCCAACAATACAAAATATGGTTTATATTGTAATTCTGAGCTCGTGATGAGTCGTCTAGGAGCAATTTGCCTGAAATATTCAGACTTAAGTATAGACTCCTCAATGGTTTTCATGGCCAGCATCTGATGTGTTACGCGCTCTTCGTGAGTGTGGCCCATTTCCTCTACCTGCTTCATCCATGCTGACGGGGGTTCCTCATATGTATCTTGGCCTTCCTCCGTAATTCTGCCTCCTGGAAGGGGTTGAGGCTCATAATTGTCTTCAAATGTCTCCTCCACTGGAATGACTACTGTTTCTTCTTCTATGGTTTGATCAGGTGGAGAGGGAGGTCGTTCATACTGTAACAACTTAGTTTTTAGTTCTGCAACCTGTTGCCGTAGCTCAAGTACTTCATTGGTTACTGATAATTCTGGCTCTGGTGAGGTTGCAGCGTTGGCCATCTCTTTAGGTTCTCGTTGGTGTGGTGTAGGCACTTGGGCTTTCTATAGGTCTTTGACTTGGTCAGCAAGCTGATCATGTGCTTCTAAGAGATTGGCATAGGTTTCTAATATTTGTTATATGTTTTCTGAGGGGATGGCTTGGAATTTAGCAGGGTCGATGGGTGCCCCTGGAGTATTTTCCATGGTTGCTTCGAGGTTGTCTTGATTTTGTTGCTGTAGTCTTTTGTTTTCTTCTTGAGCAGCCGCTAAATGGCGTCGGAGTAGAGCCATGTTTCGTTGTAGTCTAGCGTTACGGGCTAGCTGATCTCTAAGTTGTTCTTCCGTTGCCCTACTCTTCTCTGTATGTGTGGACTCGAGCTCCACCTGATATTGTTGGAGGGTGGTCACCTCTTGCTGTAATTCCATATTAGACAACTCCAAGGCGGTGACACGTGCCTGGAGGTGGGATGACAAAGTACAGAGCTCTTTATTGTTTTCTTCTAGTAACCTGTATTCCTGTTTAAGTTGGGCAGTAGCTTCGAGCATGGTGTTGAGTGCATGACTAAATGAGGTGGGTGCAGGGGTATAGGTGGAAGATGCAAGGGGTCGGGAGATGGGAACGGGAAAAGTGGATGTTGTGCCTACAGTGTTTGGAAATGGTGACGTGAGTGAAATGACACGTGGTGATGTTGGAATAACAGTGGTGGTAGGTGATCCTATGGATGGTGAGATGTCCATGGGATCGGACGTGAGAGTGTGTGATTCGTGAACTGTGAATACAGGGATGGTGGGTGGTGTGATAGTGGGGGCACTGAATGTGGGGGAGTGAGGTTGGGAAAGGGGCTTTTTATTATAATTATCCACCTACTGGAGTATATTTACAAGGTTTGTCCAGAATGACAGTTGGGTGACTTGGGTTGAGTATGAGGTAGTTACTAGGGAAGTGGAGGATAGGGTTTGGGTGTGGGTGAATGGAAAAGGATGGGATGAGGTCTGGCTAGTGGCAGGTGGTTGTCCAAGGGCGGGGAGATAGGAAGGGTGACCTATTATGGTTTGATCGATGGCAGGGTGACCGGTGCGAGGTTCAGAAATTTGGGTGGAAGTGATGGATGTGGGTAAAGGGAAGGATGTAAAAACAGAGGTGTGTACAATGGTTTCATGATGGGTGGATATCGGTTGTTCAGAAAGGCTAGCGGAGAAGGGTTCTGAGGGTTGAATGGAAGGTGACGGTGGAGATGGTACCTGAGTAATTACATCTTGTTCGTCAGTGGGACTTGGGCTCGTCATGTGAACATCTTCTGAAATTATGGTAGGCAAGGCAGTAGAGACTTCCATTTGAATCATTTTCCCTCGTCGTGGCCGTGTATCAATCCTTCGTTGATCATAGGTAGGGTTTTCCTGATAGACCATTGTCCTCAATGCTTCCCCGATCCCACATGTCTCTGCCAATAGATTCAATGATTCCACAAAATGTGAGTCGACATTCTCGGTTTGAAGCATTTGGTTCACTAGAGCTCTATTCGCCTCTTCTGTCATCTTATGTCTTCTCTGTACTTGCTTGACTGTCTTGTACAGCTGTCTGAGTTGTGCCGTGTAGGCAGGGGCCTCCTCTTCACTGTCTTCTAGTTCATTTCTTTGTGCACCTTCCTGAACTTGTGTGTTTGGGTCATGAGGATGTTGTGCCACTTCTTCCCCATGTACTCTGCTGGTCTCGCCCCGTGGCTGTTCTCTTTGGACTGATGCTCCCGGATCAACATTGTTAGGGGAATCTTCACTGTCTGATAGAGGGACCGTCTGCAGGAATCTTTCAAAATCAAAGTTTGGATCCTCTGTGAAGGTGGCCATAGATGCAAACTCTGCATCGGTAGGTAGTGGAGGGGCGGATGTAGCGGGTTGTACCACCTCCCTAGCTTGAATTCCTTGAAGATGGATCGTGAAAGGTGCGATTTGAGCTTCTGGTCTGGGAGAAGCTTCGGTTGTGGCTTCTTGAAAGATCATTACCTGGGAGAGCGAACCACGCATTCGTTTTGCAGGCTGGCTCCCTGACTTCCGCCCTTTGAACAACTCCAGTTGTGCATATTTTAGGGCTCTGGCAACTGGCACATCATATGCAAGACATCTATAGATAATTCTTGTAAGCGCACAACAGCCATGTAGAGTAGGCTTCCTCACTCCCCGCTTGCCTGCCTCATACACTTGGTCCAAGATCCATACAGGCATCTTAATGGGCAAGCTTCCAGTCTCTGCTAGATATAGCCCATACCATATTTTCTTGTGAGGTTGGGTGAAACGGTCCTGAGCTGGGAATGCGAAGTGTTGGAGGCACATCCGCAAAGGTATGGTGATGTTGGGAGTGAGGGCGCACATTTCTTTTAGCTTCTTGATTCTATTGCTTTTCATCGACTCAGGTATCAAGGGGTCGCGGTCAGAAGGTACATGCGTGCCATACATCTGAAGTGCTTCCCTGATTAAAGTAACATTCAATTCGAACTTCCTCATTTCCTCCAGATTTGACAAGGAGGGCACCCAGAATGTGCCTGAATGATCTTTATCCCCTGTCGGCTTCAGCGTGGCAATTAGGTAGTAGCACCTGAGGAAATCAGGTTTAGGTAGAGCTGCACTAAAATAAGTTTGTAATCCTGCTTTTTGCCAGATATCTTGAAGTGGAGCTGCATTTTGCAATGCTTCGAATTCTCGTGAGAAGAACTGGAAGGTCCACCACACTCCTCCACATTCCATCTTGGATTCCCAGATGTGATCCGCGTCTCCCAAATCTCCTGGCATCTCATTGAACCAGTGAGAATGCCACTTTACTCTTTCGGTTAGGCCATTTGGTGGATCTGGAATAGGAATTCTCCGCACATTTACGAACTCCTCAGGCCGAGCTGTTGGTGGGGCCTCCACCGGCATGGCATCCCAATTGATTGGAGCACCAGAGCTTGCCTGAGAGCTTGTGCCTGCCGCTGTTGCCATGAGAGTAGGTTGCTTATCTGCTGGAAGAAGAAAGGCACATTAGTGTTGCATAGGAAACAAGACGTAATGGTGTTCCCTTCACAATACTAACATGACAATCCCGGAGGTCAGTGGTTAGTGGTGAAGTGTTTGTGATAGATGTGAGTGGTGATTAGAGGTCAGTGTCATCCTAGATGCATACTTTGGTTATGCAATGGGCTCAGAATGCTCCTGTGTTAGAGTAGACGGATTTACAGAATTGGGTCAGGGGGTTTAGTACACAGTTTAATTCTCCAAACTTTGATAGAGGATTCGTAGCTCTTAGAACTAAAGACAGGTGAAGATTTCTGGATGAGAGCATGATGTATTTGGGACCTTTTGGGTACCCATTTACAGACATTCCTAGGGTTGATGGGAGTGGAGACAGTGAGAGGTGTAGGTATCTTTTCATTTTCTGAGTTGTTGGCCACGAGTGCTTGTGAAAGTTGCTTCATCCTAGTGCCTGGAGGTGAAGTAATTTGGGCTTGTAAGCAGGCCTTGGGCACCCATATCTGTCTAGTATTAGGGATGGCCTTCATTGACCGCTTAGGAACCCAAATAGAAATGGTATGCCTAGGGGTTATCCTAGGGGGCTTCTTCACTTTGTTCCTTGATGGTGAGGCTAGTTTCTTGTCTCCTTGAGAGTCTGCTATTAGAGTTGTGGGTTTTCCATCCTTGCGTATCCAGATCTGCTTCGCGCCACGAGGTGCTCCGTGTTGCACGGGCTCGTGCTCCTGCCTCTTGATCAGCAGCCTCCTTCCTGTTGAGTGATGTTCGGTCTGCTCATTTAGAATCTTCTTTGGATCAGTTAGGAACTCCTTATTGACTCCTGTACCTTTAGTAAGATTGACAATCCTCTGCACCATAGAAGTTTGTACAAGAACAACATTGTTATCTTCATGTGGGTTCCTGGAGGGACCAGGAGTTGGTGTCTGTTCTATTGGTTTGAGTGCTTGATTTTCTAATTCAATCGTGAGACGGCTTTGGCCTACCCAAGCCTGAAGAAGTCCACTTCTTAGGTTGAGGTTGACTGCGTGATCATAGATCCAGTCTTGGCCTAAGACAAGAGGTTCGGTCAGATCCTCGTCTTCACACACTAGCACTTTTGCTGGCATGAGGGCCTCTTGTATGTAGAGGGGAAGATCCACCTCTCCCATGCAAGGGGTTTCAACACCTCCTAATCCTATTAGGTATGCTTCTAGGGGTTTTACCTCCAATTGCAGCTGCTGGCAATAAGAAAGCCGAACTGCACTTGTGGCTGCTCCTGAATCAATTAATGCTCTCACGCTTGTTGTGCTGTCTCTTTGTCCTATTTCTAGGGTCACAAAAGGTCGTCGGTCCACTATCTTATGGGTACGTTCACCTGCAGTCTCACACATGGCCATGTGATAGCCTGGAGACTCTTGAGTGTCAGTCATAGGCTGATCCCTCCCTTGTCTCCTCAACTTCATTCGTCTGATACGCTCTAAGGCCTCTGCCTGTGCTTCTTCTCGAATTCGTTTTTCCTCCTCTTTACGTTGCTTAGCAGTATTGAGTCGACTTAGCATTTCCTCCGTGAGGGGTTCCTGATACAACTTGACTCTGCATCCGCTAATATAGTTTGGGAGAACATCACCCTCTAAAGTGGCTAGTTGTACTGCTCCACTCGTGGAGATCCTATTGATGATCATAGGTCCGTAGCCTCTCTTTTCTAGCTTCCTTGCGTGTTGTTTCAATGTGTAGACTAAAACTAGATCTCCTGCTTTCAAGCCCTTATCCTTCACATGGGCATCAAAGTATGCCTTCTGTCTCTTCTTAGCTGCATATATCCCTGCAGCTGCTCTCAGTCTTGTTTCTCCTAATCGTTCAAGGTCAAAAAGTCTAGAGGAGAGTTCATGACCCGTCCATTCGTGCTCTTGTGCTACTTTCAATGTAGGTATTAAGAAGTCCAAAGGTAGCACGGCGTTTTGGCCAAATACCATCTGAAAGGGGGTGGCTTGGAGTACCGTTTTGTAGGCGACTCGGTATGCCCAAACAGCATGGTGTAGCTGTTTGTCCCAATCAGAGCGTTTATTGTTCACTAATTTTGTCAATACATTGCATAGGATCTTATTGGTGCTTTCGGCTTGCCCATTGGCTTGAGGGTGATAGGGGGCAGACTTCTTATGCACTACCAAGAATTCTTGGAGCAAATTTTCAATAACTTCATTCAAGAAGTGAGTGCCCCTATCACTAACTAGCTCTATGGGTAGCCTGTATCTTGTGAATACATTCTCAAACAAGAATTTAGCAGTTGTCTGAGCGTCGTTCTTCGTTGTGGCTTTTACCTCTACCCACTTGGTTAGATAATCCGTGGCAACGATGATATACTCAGCATGGGAACCCTTAGCTGGGGGATTGATAGGACCTACAAAGTCTATTCCCCACTTAGAGAATGCACGTCCGCCCATCATAGGCTTCAGTGGCATCTCATCTGTGCGTATAGGATACTGGGTTCGTTGACAAATCTCACACCTCTTCACATAGGTATGTGCGTCCATGTGAAGGGTGGGCCACCAAAATCCTGCAAATAGAATTGCTTTGATCACCCTATATGGACCAAAATGTCCTCCTGCTACACCCTGGTGAGCTGTTTCCAACATCTTTAGGTATTCACCTTCATGGACACATAGTCTCAGGTAACCATCCTTACCCCTTTTGTATAAATTATCACCAATGATGGTGTAATCCAAGGCTTCTTGTTCCAAACTTCTTTGCCTGGCCAAAGTCATATCTTGAGGAAATGTTTTCGTCCTCAAGAAGGATACTAGGGGTTCACTCCAATCCGGCACTATGGACACTTGATAAAGAGTGGCATGTTCCACAGGTGGTTTAGTGCAGCAGATTGGGCATTCCTTGCACAACTTCTGGACATCAGCTTCCATGGTCGGCCAATGCACTCCTAGTCTCCTCAGGGTCTGTAGGGATCGTTGTTTTGAGTAGTGTTGCTCTAATGCACCTACATGTGCTAATTGCAACCACTTAGCGTACTCGTCCTCTTCTACACAACAAGCCAAGATTCCTTGATCCGTGTGCTTGTACATACTTCTAGCCATGATGTGGTACTTTTGAGCTTTGACTACCTCCTTATCCTGTGTGTTTACTATTGGATGATTAGGTCCATATGTAAGTATTGGCACTAAGGGCTTGGCCCATTGGGGCACCACTTCCAAATTGAACAAGTATGCATCAGGTAAGTCATCTGACACTCCTTGTGGGGCCTCTCCGGATGTGAGCCTAGAGAGATGGTCTGCTCTCAAATGAGTCCTACCTTTCCTCACCACAACCTCAAAGTCATACTCCATTAGTAAGAGAAACCATCTTACTAACCTTCCGGTGTTGCATGGTTTGTTTACCAGGTATAGTAATGCTTGATGATCAGTAAAAAAACTTAAACTTATTTGCAAGCAAATAATGTTTAAACTTTTTAACCGCATACACCATGCCTAGTCCTTCCCTCTCAGTGGTGGTATAATTCCGTTCAGCTGCATTTAGTTGTCTACTAGCATAGGCAATAGGGAGATCCATGTTCCCTTCACCCGTAGGTTGTGCAAGTACGCATCCAATAGCATAATTGGAGGCATCCACATGAACATGGAATGGCTTGCTCCAATCTGGTGTGGTCAAGATTGGTGCTGAACACAATCGCTTCTTCAGCTCATTGAAGGAGTTCTCACACTCATTAGTCCACTCAAAATTTGTCAAAAGTCCGTACATGGGCTTTGCAATGACAGCATACATGTGAATGAATCGGCGGTAGTAACCACAATGCCCCATGAAAGCTTGAACTTCTTTGACATTCCTTGGCCTAGGTAGTTCTGCGATGGCTCTCACTTTCTCTTCGTCAGTGGATATGCCGTTCTTAGACACTATGTGTCCTAGAATCTTGCCTTGCCTGACCATGAAAACACACTTTTCTGGGTTCAGGCAGACTTGATATTCTCTGCATTTATCAAAGATCTGTCTGAGTTCGGGTATATGGGTCTGCCTAATGTTGGAATGAGCACAAAGATCATCAACATAGACTTCTAAGTTCTTCCTCAGGAACTCCTTAAATACATGGCACATCAGCCTTTGGAAGTTTGCGGGAGCATTGGTCAGCCCGAATGGCATTACCCTAAAAGCGAATATACCCCACTCTGTGGCAAAAGCCGTTTTATGCTGATCTTCTGGTGCAATGGCTACTTGATTGTAGCCCGAAAACCCATCTAGGAAGCTGTACACTTCCTTGCCTGCTACCCTTTCTAATAGATGCTCAGTGATAGGAAGCGGATAGCTATCTCTAATAGTGGCTGCATTAACCTTCTTCAGGTTTATGCATACTCGTAATTTGCCGTTCTTCTTGGGCACCACTACAATGGGGGATACCCATTCAGTGTGCTCAATTTCATAGATAAATCCGGCTTCCACCAAGCGGTCTATCTCTTCTTTGATCTTAGGAGCATAGTTATCATTATATGTGTATGGCTTCTGCTTAGAGGGTTTAGCATCTGAGGTCATGGGAATTGTGTGTGAGCATATGTCTAGGTCAACACCCTTCAAATCCTTGTAGCTCCAAGCGAATACATCTCAGTATTCTCTTAGCAAGGCTATCAGCTCTTGTTCTTCCTCTTCTGTTAGGTCATGACCTATGTATGTGCATTTTTCTTCTCCTTCCTCGATGGCGACAACTATTTTCTTGGTAGTTTCCTTGCTATCATAGGCTTCTCCTGCTTGTGCTTCACGTTTAGGCATTCTTATCATGACCCTCCTATCGTCTATCTCATATTTTTTAAAGTTTTCAGGGACCTCAAACAAGGATTCTTCTGCCTCCAGGGTGACTTCCTTCTTCCTTCTTTTCTTTCCTCCGCTTTTAGAAGCTACTTGTGTGGCTAACCTCACCTCATTTGTAAGCTCTCCGTGCCTCTGGGGTTGAAATTCTACTTCATAGAAGTATTCTTCATCTGATGCAAAGGGTGGGTCCATAATGATTGACTCTAGATCGGAGTCACTTGCATCCTCAAATGCATCAGGGCTAGGTTCGCATTCTTCTAGAACTGCCTCTCCCATGATTGGCTCTATGGAGAAGACTGAAATATCATAGCCATCCTCATCACAGTGGGGTGTCCATTGTTCCTCATTGATGGCTACATCCATGGTTGCTAGAATTTCTGCCCAGCCGTGGGGTTCAAATTCTTCGTCCGGAAAGACTACAGGTGCATAGGCTGGGTCTTGGATTGATCTATGGGTTTCTTTTGCACCTACCTCTCTGGCTTTCTCTCTCTTCTCTTCTTCTACTGCTACCTTACACATCCATAAGTGGGTGTCTTCATGCATCCACGAGGATCCGGATTCTATGGAATGCACTGACTCAGTCTCATCTTTGGCTCTATGGATGGGATTCCATTGAATAGGTGGTACGTCTCTATGAGAGTAATCCTTAAGATTGACTTTGGTTGTAACACCTAGATGTTGCAAATACAAGGAATTGGTTCCCCAATCTTATACCACTTGCAACTGCCGCAGAAATGGTCTTCCCAAAATCATTTCATAGGCATGATTTTTGCTGAAGTCACATATAGCAAATGTATGTTCAAACTCGACACCACAGGTGGTGAGAGTTATTCCTTCTAGCAATCCTAAGGGTCTCTCAATATGACCATCGGCAATCTGTAATTTCATTCTCGTTGGTCGAAGTGTTGGCTTGCCCCATCGCTTCCATAGGGAAGTGGTGGCAATTGCAACTCCTGCACCTGAGTCCAAAATTGCCTTGGTGGTGTACTCCTGGTAGGTAATGGGAAGATAGGTGTTCCCTTCTTCACCTTCACACACATCTCCTATCTTATCCAAGGGTATCTCTGGCACTGTCCTATGTGATCCTACCTGGGAACGAGGTTTTGCTATCTTGGGCACTTGATTGGCTACATGTTTCCATACTTCTGGTCTAACCTTAAGCAGCTCTTCCAAAGTGAGATTGCACTGCACTTTGGTGTTCTTCACTACCTCTGTGTTCCTAGGTATAACTGAATCTTCATTTCTTACCATGACTGTAGGTGCCCTCATACAGGTGGACTTGGCTTCCCATGGGCCTGTGAAATGGGGTAGTTCTTGTAAAGAATTAGACTCGAAGTCTAATCTTTCTTGAGATTGGGCACTCTCCTGTTCTCCATAAATGGAAGGAAGGTCTTGTGGGAATTGATCGTGTGTGTCATCCACCAGCTCAAAGGGAGGAGGGGCTTCACTTTCTTTAACCCATTTGTCTTCTTGAATCTCGCGTAGGAATTCTGGTGTGAACCGATTCATAGAAGATGATGTGTCTGGCTCCGTAGAGTTAGGCACATAGGCTTCAGGCACATAGGCTTTCTGGGTAGGAAAACCTGCTCTTACACTAGCCTTGTCATGGTGTTGAGGGGCGAGTTCCTTTTGTGATTCTGCCATTAGATTCTCTATTCTTTCTAGGGAGGGGGGGATGTCTAGTTCAGTGGAATTGGGCACATAAGCTTTCGGTGGGGAATGGGTCATGTTTTTGCTTGCTTTATCTCTTTCTTGATTTTTTTCTTCCTTGGCAGATCTTGCAATTATGCCCTCTAACTTCTCTAGAAGTCCATCCAAGTGTAATTGTGTCTTGGCTGAGCCCGAGTAATTGAAAAGGCGACTGGATTCAAACATAGTCTGAGCCAATGCGACCATTTTTGCGCAAAGCTTGGTTCTTTCTATCTCTAGGTCAGCTCTAGGGTAGCACTTGTCATGATCCGTGACATTTGGCCCTTCTTGGATTCTGGCCTGATATGCTTTAAGCATCATGTCTATGTCTTCAGGAGTGGGATCAGCTAATACCGATCCTACTCGGGGTGGTGGGTGGGTTACGTGGGGTGTATTAGAGGGTGGAGGGATGGAGGGTGATGGGGATGGTAGCGGTGGGAATGTGTGAGAGTGCGGTTGAGATGTGATCTCTATGATTTTTGCTTTGGTTTCTCTCAAGCTTTCTTCAAGTTCGTTCATCTTTTTTGCCCATTGCCTTTTCATTCTTTCACGACTATCCTTCCAGGCTCTAGTCCTCTTTTTGGTTATGCTCTCTGTTTCACTCACCTCGGGGCTCTTTTCCTGACCAACACCTTGGTTTTGTTGTAGTGCTTGGGCTCTTGTGATCACTTGCACAGGTGCAGTGGAAGTCACACTCCCTGTGGAGTCTACAACTAACCCAACAACATTGATAGGAGTGATTTTAGGCATGTTATTAGGGTTCTTTGGGCAATCTCGTAGGAGATGCTCTTTCCCGCAGTCTTGACAGAAACCCTGAATGGTTACTGGTTGAGGTTGTGTAGGGGCAGGCAGTGGACAATCACGTATAAGGTGATCTCCCTGACATCTGAAGCATGGTCCTCTAGGAAATGGGGTTCGTACCTGCCTAGGTTGAGGTCTAGAGTTGGGGTTTGTATACATGACATTAGCATACTCAGGTTCCCCACTATTTTCACTTGGGTCATCATAATAGTATAACTCGTTATGCTCGGGTGACTGCATGTAATAAGCCTGTGGGCTATCAATATGTGTGGAGTCAAAACTATGGTCACTTGGATCACTGTCTGATAGCAATGGGGTAATTGGGACTATGGCTCTGTTCGGATTTTCTTCAGCAGATGCATATTTCACTGGGATCACATTGGTTGGAGCAGGGGGTTGCTGCACTAGGACTGGTTGAGGTCTCTGCTGCCCTTGATAAGGTGGCTGATAAGTTTGCTGTGGTCTGTTGTATTGTTGTGGTGGGTACTGATTCTGGTATCTACCATGTTGTGGATATGGCTGAGGGTAATTTTGCCTAACAGTTTGTTTGTTATATGGGCATTCTTGTGCAGTGTGGTTGGTGTACCTGCGCTCTATGGTGCAGTACTGGCTACTAGGATTCGCCTGGGGTTGGGCCATAATGGGACATACACTTGCCATATGGTCACCGCCACAAGTGTAACACCGCTTAGCTGGGGCAAATCTCGGAATTTGTTTGCTAGAGACACCTAGTTTTTGAGCTACCTTCTCTGCAAGTTCCTCAATGGATGTGGATTGACCACATGTGAGGCTACTAGAGCTATCAGAATCCTTATAGATTTTTGATAGTTCTAATTCCTCACCTAGATTGTCCTCAATGTCTATGCACATGCGCACGCACTCTTCTATCGTTCTGGGGTCCTTCAGATACACATATGACCTGAGCTTGGTGCTCAAGAATCCATCTAAGAACAAGGCCACTTGTTTGGCTGGTGTGGGTAACTCCGGCATCGCGCATCTCTCCAGGTACTGCCTAAATCTTCTTCCAGCTAGTCTGACTGTCTCTTGAGGTGTTTGTTTGAAGCTATGAATTAGTGAGGAGGTGTTATGCCTGATTCCACTCTTAGAAAACTCAACGATAAATGCCTCTAAGAGCTGGTCTATGTTTCTGAAATGCCTCTCGTTTAGTGGTTGAAACCACGTAAGGGCAGTGTTCCTAAGGGTTAGACCGAAGGCATTATATTGTGTGAATAGGTCCTCTACCTGTTCAGCTTTCAATACTTGCCGAAATTCTGCCACATGTGATGGAGAATGTTAATCTCCAAAAGAACAACTTACTCTTGTGATTAGAGCACCTCTATACCAAGAATAAGTCAAACACTCCACTAATTTAGAGGATCAATTGCTAATTATCAAAAGATTAACAAATCTGTGAAGAAGATGAAACACAGAAAAGTCTGCTGCACTATATCTTCACATTGACCTATCAAACGTGTAAAGTTTTTAATGAAACTTTGTACGAAGTATCTCCTAGAGATTGCGCATCTACTCCAAGTTGAATCTCTTCAAAAGATTAAGTATAACTTGAGAAATCAACTTCTCAAGTTACCTATGTCAGAAACTGTCATCCAGAACAGTCGACTTTACACCTGTAACTTTTAAGACTTGGTTCTCCTTGAATAGAACCCGTTTTACAAAATGCTTCTAGACATAAGTAGCTTATCTTCCAACTTAAAGATTAAGCCCTCACTCATGCAAAACTTTAAACTCTGCTAGGAGAAATGATCAAAACATTAACTTCGAAATCTGCGCCTGTTTTAGGAACCAGTGAACACACTTCACATATGAATGTTCCTACACTTAATTCACTCAGCCTGATTACAATTGGAAGCTAAAACTTTGCACAGAGGTCAAGCAACTCTCAACTTAGACTTGTACAAAAGCATTTCACAACTAATCTACTGTAGAAGGAGAACACGCAGAAACATCGGGCGCAAATATTTTCTATTTCTCAGAAGAATTACAGTTGAGTGATGAGAGCTAACTCAACTAACTTTTCCTCTTTCTCATGACTTCTAACTTCCTCATTCTTGGCTTCTAACTATTGTCACATATGCTCTCATACATGCCCCGACTTTTCTCAAAGTATTTATAGATAATTTTGTACATGATTCTTACTAAACAAAAGATCTAAGTCATCTATGACTATACTAATGTACATATGTGTACACTTCTCTTGTCCTCTGAATGTAACCTTCTTCCACACTTTAGGAATTGATTCTTCCTTCATCATTTGATCTTCCAAGCCTTCAATTGGTGATTGGTATGCACCAACAGCTCCCCCTCAATCATCAATTGAGGTTTTCTCTGTCTTCTTTATACTTGCCATGTCTTTGAACCTTTGTAACTTAGGTCCATCCAGACTCTTTGTCATCATATCTGCAACTTGTTCTTTTGTTGGAGTGTACATCACTTCAATCTCTTTATCTAGTACCTTTTCCCTCAAGAAATGATACTAAATCTCTATATGCTTAGTCCTGGCATGAAAAACAGGGTTAGCTGCCAAATACAAAGAACTCATATTGTCTCCAAAAATTATTGGAGTACTATGATCAAACTCAAAACTTTTCATCAAGGTCTTCAACCATATCACTTCCTTTGCAGCTTCTACCATTCCCTTATACTCAGCTTCTGTGGATGATAAAGCAACTGTATGTTGCTTCTTTGAACACCAAGATACTAACTTATCTCCAACATAACAGAGATATCCATGAGTAGACCTTCTATCATCTGAGTCACCTGCCCAATCTGCATCACTAAACACTTTGATTCTTGTGTCAGAAGTGAAACCATAATACAAACCTTCACTTAGGGTTCCTTTGATATATCTGAGTACCCTTTGGGCTGCAATCCAATGAGTCTTCTTTGGACAATGCATAAATTGTGACAACACACCTACTGCATATGATAGATCTGGCCTTGTCAAGGTAGCATAGATTAGACTACCCACCAAACTCTGATATTTCTTCATGTCATTGAACTCTTCACCTCCATACTTGCTTAATTTATGATTTACCTCCAATGGTGTAGTTGAGGTCCTGCAATCTTCCATGTTAAATTTGACTAAAAGATTCTTCAAGTATCTCTCTTGTGAAACATATACTCCATGTTGAGTATACACAATCTGCATTCCTAGAAAATAAGATAAGTTTCCCAAATCACTTATCTTAAACTCCTTCTCTATTTGTCTTTTGAGTTCATTGATTCCTTGAGCATCTGTTCCTGTAACAATAATATCATCAACATAAATACACATGTAAATGTATCCATTTTCACTTGCCTTCACTAGCAAGCTACTATCTGCCTTTGATGCTTGAAATCCACATTCATTCAAGAACTTGACCAATCTGTAATTCCAAGCTCTTGGGGCTTGCTTCAACCCATATAAAGCTCTCTTGAGCTTACACACATAATCTGATCCAATTGATTCCATGAAGCCTTCTGGTTGCTCCATATATACTTCATCTGCAATGTATCCATTTAGAAATGCATTTTTCACATCCAATTGTGATAATTTCCATCCCTTGCAAGCAGCAATAGCAATCAATGTCCTAATTGTAGACATCTTAGCAACAGGACTAAAGGTTTCATCATAATCTACCCCATAAGTTTGGGCATAACCTTTGACCACAAGTCTAGCCTTATATCTAGACACCTTACCATCTGCAAACCTCTTTGTTTTATATACCCACTTACATCCAATGACCTTCTGATTCTTTGGTCTTGGTACTAGTTCCCAAGTTTCATTTTCAAGTAGAGCATCATACTCTTCCTGCATTGCCTTCTCCCAATTCTGTTTACCTTTGGCTTCTTCATAAGTGGTTGGATCTTCTTCTGTTTTCACAATGTAAGCATAATCTTTTGTTGTTAGGAAAGATGTATCATAATTATACATTATAGGTTCTTTCCTTTCCCTTGTAGATCTTCTGATTTCTGCACTTCTTGAAGTTTCAGCCTCATTTGATTCTGGATCAAATCTTGGCCCTTCTTCTACATGATCCTGCACTCTACTTCTAGAGTCAACTTCATCAACAATTTCTTCACATACTTTTACCTTTGCCTTTCCTTTCCTTTGAATTTCTTCAACACCTGTATACTCATTTGTTGATCCTGTATACCACATATTTTGCTCATCAAATGTCACATCTTTAGTAACAAGAAATTGCTTTGTGGATGGACTCCACAACTTGTAACCCATCTGTCTATCATCATATCCAATAAACACATACTTCTCTGCTTTTGGTTCTAGCTTATGTCTTAATTGTGAAGGAACATAAGCATATGCAATACATCCAAATACTTTACAATGATCAAGACTAGGCTTCTTACCCCACCATGCTTCATAAGGGGTTCCTCCATCCAAAGCTTTGCAAGGCAACCTATTCACAAGGTATGTTGCAGTGTTAATGGCTTCTGCCCATAAGTAATTTGGACAATTCTTTTCCTTCATCATGGCTCTTGCAAACTCTACAAGAGTCCTATTCCTCTTTTCTGCTACTCCATTCTGTTGAGGAGAGTACCTGCAAGTTACTTCTCTTTTGATACCTGCATTCCACAAATAATCATCAAACTCTTTTGAGAAATACTCTCCCCCTCCATCTGATCTTAACCTCTTTAGCTTTTGTCCTGTGATCCTTTCTGCATAAGCATGAAAATGTTTGAATGTCTTGAAAACTTCTGATTTATCCTTGATTACATACAAAGTAATCCACCTGGTTGCATCATCAACAAACAACACATAATATCTGGATCCATTTATGCTATAGTCCCTTGAGGGACCCCATACATCTGTATGAACCAATTCAAGCATATTTGAATGCTTGTACCCTGATTTGTTGTAAGAACTCTTATGTGCTTTACCTAATTGACAAGCTTCACACTTGTACACCATATGTTGCCCTTCAATATTTGGCAATCCAAGCACCACCTGATTCTTTGACATCTCCTTTATAGCTCTCTCATTGAAATGACCTAGCCTTTTATGCCATAGGTCTAATTCAGACACCTTTTGACCTCCATAGGTAAATAATGCATGTCCCACATTACCTTGGACTTTGAGAGTGAACAATCTTCCTTCCTTTTTACCTGTAATTATGTTTCTATATCCCTGATTTGGATCTTGTACATAAACACCATCATTTGTGAATCTTACCTCATATCCTTTCTCCACAATTTGCCCTACACTTATCAAATTTTTAGGAATAGTAGGAACGTAAAGTACCTTGCTCAGAAGTGTACTTCCACTCTTTGTCTTCACTAATCCAATGCTCTCCACTTTATGTTTGGTATTATCACCTGTTTGAACTGTATGTCCATTCACCTTTGCTTCCATGTCAGTCATCAAGGATAGATTCCCACTCAGATGGTTGCTGCACCCTGAGTCAATATAAAACACTCTTTGATCTTCTCCCATTGATTCATGAGTTGCATTCAAGATAAGAGTCATGTCATCCTTCTGATCTGATGCATAATTGTAATAATTATTGTTGTAGGACTGAGATTGGAAATTTCTTCCACCTCCTCTACCATATGATGTCCTACCTCCTCTTCCTCTGAAATTGCCTCTTTGGTTTCTGCCTCCTCTACCTCTTTGACTATAATTCTGATTATTGCTTCCACCATTTTGATTGTTATACCAACAATCATTTGCCAAATGATTTGTTCTGCCACAAATCCAACAAGCTTTAGCATTATCTTTGTTCTTACCTCCTCTTCCTTTACCTCTGAAGTTCATCTTCCCTTTTGTAAAGTTAGCTTGATTTGAATTCCCTTCATCATCATTTGATTGCTTTCCCTTGCCATTCTTTTTCTTGTCCTTGGAGTACATAGCTTGACTTGTACTTCTATCATTGTCTCCTTTAAGATCCTGCTCAAAGGTTAGCATGTGTCCTAGCAATTGATTAAGATCAGGAGTAAAGTGATCAAGTGACAACTCTATGGACAATATGAAAGGCTTCCACTTCTCATCTCCTCTCAGACCTGTAAGTATTTGTCTTACCAACTTTTCCTCTTCAATGTCTTCATCCACTGCTCCCAAGCTATCTGCAATATCCTTCATCCTTGCCACATAATCTGAAATTGATTGTGAGCTCTTCTTCTTGAAGGTTGTGAACTCAGCCCATAGTGAGGACTTCCTAGACTTAGTAGTATTTTGGAAATGCTCTTCCAAGGCATTCCAAACATCTGTAGCACTTTCCAAACCTCTTGTGTGAGGTAGAAGATAATCATTTACAACCATGTAGATGATACTCCTTGCTTGAGCATCCTTTCTCATCCAAGTCTTCAACATTGCAAGCTCTTCCCTAGTAGGAATACTTGGATCTGCAAACTCAGGTTTTTCTTCATCTCCTGTAATAAATGATATAAGATCTTTGCTCATGAGGTGTGCTTCCATCCTCATGGACCATGCTGGATAGTTCTCCCTATCTAGCTTATCAATCTGCAAGCTTTCTCCCATCTTGTGTCCACCTGTGTATTGAAATCTTCAAGCTTTACAAACAATGTATGTACCTTTACTTCGAATTGGACTCCTTTTGCCTTTCTTGATGTCAAATAGTCTTCTCCTCAAGCTTTGACTCCAAGCTTTCACTTCTTAGTCCTTCAAGTGTTGAATTTCTTGAATCTGCAGCAGTCGGGATCCTCCTTTCTTCAAATTGATGTCTCCTGCTCTGATACCACTGATGGAGAATGTTAATCTCCAAAAGAACAACTTACTCTTGTGATTAGAGCACCTCTATACCAAGAATAAGTCAAACACTCCACTAATTTAGAGGATCAATTGCTAATTATCAAAAGATTAACAAATCTGTGAAGAAGATGAAACACAGAAAAGTCTGCTGCACTATATCTTCACATTGACCTATCAAACGTGTAAAGTTTTTGATGAAACTTTGTACGAAGTATCTCCTAGAGATTGCGCATCTACTCCAAGTTGAATCTCTTCAAAAGATTAAGTATAACTTGAGAAATCAACTTCTCAAGTTACCTATGTCAGAAACTGTCATCCAGAACAGTCGACTTTACACCTGTAACTTTTAAGACTTGGTTCTCCTTGAATAGAACCCGTTTTACAAAATGCTTCTAGACATAAGTAGCTTATCTTCCAACTTAAAGATTAAGCCCTCACTCATGCAAAACTTTAAACTCTGCTAGGAGAAATGATCAAAACATTAACTTCAAAATCTGCGCCTGTTTTAGGAACCAGTGAACACACTTCACATATGAATGTTCCTACACTTAATTCACTCAGCCTGATTACAATTGGAAGCTAAAACTTTGCACAGAGGTCAAGCAACTCTCAACTTAGACTTGTACAAAAGCATTTCACAACTAATCTACTGTAGAAGGAGAACACGCAGAAACATCGGGCGCAAATATTTTCTATTTCTCAGAAGAATTACAGTTGAGTGATGAGAGCTAACTCAACTAACTTTTCCTCTTTCTCATGACTTCTAACTTCCTCATTCTTGGCTTCTAACTATTGTCACATATGCTCTCATACATGCCCCGACTTTTCTCAAAGTATTTATAGATAATTTTGTACATGATTCTTACTAAACAAAAGATCTAAGTCATCTATGACTATACTAATGTACATATGTGTACACTTCTCTTGTCCTCTGAATGTAACCTTCTTCCACACTTTAGGAATTCATTCTTCCTTCATCATTTGATCTTCCAAGCCTTCAATTGGTGATTGGTATGCACCAACAACATGGTCATAAGGGTCTCCCGTGCCATCGAAATAATTCTTCATGGACTTCACCAGTTGAGTTGGTCACAGGGTCCTGGTATGTTCTCTCGGCCTTGGCAAAGGAAAATCGTCAGCATTCCTTTGGTTCCATGGGGTTCTATGTCTCTCAGGTTCCACTCTATTCCTTTCCGTTCCCGTTCTTTCTCTTCCCAGGGAGTTGGCAAAACTTACCTCAGGTTTGTCTCTACTTCTATCTCTTTGAGCTCCATGAGCTTGGGAGGTCCCAGCTCCTTGGTGACCAAAGAACGCATTAGACCTTGGTTGGGGAAAAACAAATTCACCCTTCCATGTGTAGGCATGTCTGCCATGCTCAGTGACCATGAAGATTCTCTCTGATGCATTGTCTAGGTAGGTTACTTGGCCGGGGCTATCAGGGTCTTTAAACTCATAGATTGCGAGGGCACTCACTTCCTGAGGTTGAGCAGATTTATATCTCCAAAAAGCCTCATCGGTTTCTCGATTTAAAAGCAGATCTATGCTTTTATTATCCTGTGGAATCCACTCTGGAGTCATGATTCTGGTCAAGACAGATTTACCGCGGGGAGTTCTCGGCTCTTTCTCTAAATTTCCTTGTTCTATATCACCCATGTCGGTCTCAGCAATCACATTTCCAAACTCATCAGTTCTATCAGGAAGAGTGGTGACTACATATATAGTCCCCTCTTTATCTAGGTATGCTCCATTCTCAAACTTGACTACCGGGTGGTCTAATCCATGGGGTTGATCGGGGTTCTTAATCTGGACCACCGATCTTCTCAGGCCATCTTCATAGATGCGAGCACCTAAACGATTAGTCCTGATGTATTCCAATTGAGTCTTGTATGGTCCTTCTGGCTTTTCTAGATAAGCCAACCCTGAACTACCTACTGGTCTCTCCATGTGATAGGACATCTCAGAATCACTTGTTTCTGATCTGGGAGTGTATGGGTAATCACTCAACTGCTGGGCCCAAGACCTGGCAGTGTGATTGACACTAGCTTCAGAAGATCTGAGGCTTTGTCTGTCTCGGCCTAAGTGTCTGCCTGATCTAAGGTTCATATGCCTGATTTATCTACCCCCTTGGACCCAAGCACACTCTCGTTGCAGGTTAATTTGCACCAATCACTTTGTTCTTTTGAGTTGAATATTATGTTTATGGTCTTGTCTGAAATCGCGTCGTCAGGAGTACTTAAGTGAATTTCCGCACTTGATAAGTGATCGATTCCAGTTTACCTTTTGTCCCTTAGAGTTTTCGCACTTAAGACCTACTTAATTCTTGCACTTGGTTGATTAATACTCTTGGATTTGATTCGTGCCTAACGTTGCCCTAATTAATTACCACACCTAAGTCGTACTTAGCCTAGGCTAGGAATTGACAAAGGAGGGTTGAGAGATCTTCCAACCTTAATTTAGCTGGTTGACCAGACTGCTACACAAGCCCAGGAAGCCTTCTCCCAAGCTTGGTACTCACCCTTGCTAGCTTGCTTGGGATTGCCTTGAGTGCACACAATGTTCCTGCAAAAGCTCACCAGTCAGTATAGCTCCATTACCACAAGTATTTGAAAGACACACATCAATAATTTTAGTCCCCCTGGAGTAACTCACTGTACCCCCTGAATCTTAGGACCACCTAGTTCCACCTAAGCGTCAACTTAAAAATGCATGTTCTAAAACTCCGCATATGATTCTCAACGAGCCTTCCAACGAGACCAAAATCTCATCAATCGGAGTTCGTATGGTCAAGTT
>CM035416.1:56147450-56262450 GCA_020310875.1 Ceratopteris richardii | reverse complement strand
TTCGGGGGTGTAAGCCAGTGTCCTTCGCGGGGCTTCCTTGTCCATCGCGCGGGTCGGACTTTTGCTGGCCATCGCGGGCGGCCTCTCTGACCATCGCGAGACTTTTGCTTTCGCGGAGCTCTATCACTGGCAGCCCGTGTCTTCCGCACTCTGCTCCAAGCATGTCAATTCGTTTTCGCTAGTTGGACGCTAATCAAACGAACGACCGGTCAGGCGTTGTCAATCGCGCGAACGACAGTCTGGGATATGCACGAGAGTTTGTCTTTTAGTGGAAAGAAATCTCGTAAATCTTTTTAAAAGAAAAAAGAGAGGGGTAGCCCTTCGAAAAAGAAAAAAAAAGAGAAGAAAAAAAAAAAGGAAAAGAGAAAAAAGAAAAAAAAAGAAGAAGGGAAAAAGAAAAAGAAGAAAAAAGAAAAAGAGTTTCGAAAAAGAAGAGTGCTACTTTTGGAATTCTCTGGATCCTATTTCCTGCAATGACCTATTCTTCCCGCTAGTGGGTTGAAGTCTCTCAATGCAAAAGTAAATTCAAGGAGCAAAGGTGGGTGCTGGTTCTTTTTGGCCATGGATGTGGCTTCATCCTCTCTCGTCAAAAGTAATCGGGCCCCTCCCCCTAGGGAGACCGATATCCTGGCCGCTCCGCTGGAGGGGGGGTCGTGTGCCGCCCCTGGGGCATCCGAAAGTTTTGAATCCCCCATTGTTTCCCTCAGTAGACCTGCAGTTCTGTCGGCTCAGGAGGAGCTCAAGAAAGTTTGCCTCGTCGGCCAAGTGTTTGGCCCTAGGCCCCCGCTCGAAACTGTGCGACAATGGCTTCGAAAAGAGTGGTTCCCTCGAGGACTAATTGTTAGCAAATGTCAGTTCTTACCAGCAAACCACATGCTGCTAGTCCTTGAAAATGAAGAGATGGCGTTCCAAGCCCTTAGCGTTGGCACCTGGCAGTTCGGTCGGGCGACCCTGTGCCTATTCAGATGGTCCCCGGACTTTACTCCCGACAAATCGAAGTCGCTTCGGTACCCTCTTTGGGTTGAGCTCCCTAACCTTCCTTACTTCTTGTACAACTTCGTGTGGGACATTGTCTCTCCTATCGGCAAGCCGCTGGCTTCACGCGAAGACGCTGGTGGTCTCATCTATGAAGGTGCAAGACACTCGTTCAATGCTAGGTGGCACCCCCAAATCTCTGTCGAGGCCGACCTCAGTTCGCCACTTCCTTCAATGATCAAAGTGGACATGGGCGAAGGAGATGTATGGGAACAGGATATCACATACAAAAACCTTCCCAACGCGTGCTTTCGTTGTGGCCAGCAAGGTCACAGGATTAAAGATTGCCCTCTCAGGCAAAAAAACAAGCGCTTTCAAGAAGCCTCCAAAACCGCTCAAGACAACATTGGCGATTTGACCCACTCGACCAAGGAGGGGGAAGGCAAGGGCCTCCTTAATCCGCAAGCTGATGCTGATGGCTTTATGGAAGTTAGAAGAAGAAGGAAAAGAAGCCCTAGGGCCAACGGTGAGAGAAACAACCTGCCGCCAACCCCCTACAGCAATTTGTATTGCAATCTAGAAAAGGAGATCAATGAGCTTGACTACCCAGGTGGGAAGCTACTTGAGATAGACACCTACGACAAAGCCCTAGAGATCCATGACAATAAAGAAACCCCCCAGGAGGGTTACACTACAAGCAAAGAAGATGGTTTCACCACTAGTAACGAAGACAACATGGATAGTGAAAGTTCCATCATTGGATCGACGATCCTGGAAACGGTGCCGAGTACGGGGCCCAAGTCTCCCCAGCAAGGGACATCCCCGCAAAGGAAAACAGCCTATGGAGCTACCCTGGAAAAGCCCCCACAAGAACCGACTTCTAAGTCGGGATCAGATCCCAGCGAAAAAGAAAGACGAAGTCAAGAGAAGAAAGGACAAAGCTCCCTCCCCCAAAGAGGGATCAATGCAAAAATGATTGTCATCTCGCTAAATGCTCGAGGGCTAACCGACCCCTCAAGAGCGACCATCATTGGTCAATGGCTTCACGACATTAGCTTAAACCCAGACTTTATATGTATTGAAGAGATTAAAATTGACGGAGAAGACCTCCAGAAGCGGCTCAGACAGATCTCCTCGGCCCATGTGTGGATCCCAACGAAGCACCAGCGGGGGTCTAGAGGAACGGTTATCGGAGTTAAACAACTCTGGTTTGAAAAGCTTGAAAACTCCATTGAAGATGTAAGTCACCGTTGGATTGCTGTCTCTTTTGGTGCTCCTCTTTGTGTTACTATGGTTTCTTTGTATGCCCCTAACGGGGATTTGGAGAGACTGAACACTTGGGATTCCTTAGACTCACTTCCCCACAACGTGCTTATTTGTGGAGACTTCAACATGGTGGAAGACCCTATGGACAGATGGATGGGCAAGGGCAGGGTCATCGACAGTCGGGAGAAAGAAACGTGGGACATGACCAAACTCCACTTGGACTTGATTGAGTTCAAAGACTCGAGTGGCTTTTCTTGGTCGAATCTCCAAGCGGGCGAGGACCTGAGGAAAGCTAGACTCGATAGATGCTACATCTCCCAGAGTTTTACTCAACAGTGGGGTCACCCTACCATCACGCAACGCACTGACCTTACTATCTCTGATCACTACCCGATCGTTATCTCTTTTCAACCTTCCAACAAAATCTGCAAGGCTCCGTGGTTCCATGCCAACGCAACCACCTTCTCTATCCCTTCTGTCCACCAAGAAATTGCCGATGTGTGGAAAGTGGCGTTCGCCTCTGGCTTGGCCCCTGCCAAGTGCTGGAGAAGTGCGGTCGACAAGTCTCGTAAGATCATGATCAGAACTAAGAAGATGCTCGAGACTGTGCGGCAGGCTCGTAGGGAAGCCCTTTACCACAGACTCTGGCGGCTCGAGGAGGAAGTGAACAAAGGAAAACAACAAGCCCAGAAAGGCCTCAGGAAAATCAGAGCAGTGTTGAGATACGAGGAAGAATTACAAAGGAAAAACTTGCAAATCTTCTTCAAGGAGTGGTGGGCTGGCAAAGCCGACAAACCCACCAAAGAGATGTGTCGCATCCTTAAAAGGAAACACAGCAGAGAGTCGATCCCCCTACTGCTAGACCCACATGGCAATGTTTGCAATTCGGAAGAAGATAATTTTGGCATCATCGAGGGGCACTTCACGAGACTCCTGGGAACCTCGAACCCCCTTTCCCACCATAGAAGGGACTGTATGGCTGCCATTTCTAGGGTTTCCCCCCGGAGGATACCACCCAACCTCCACTCCCTTCTTCATGCCCCTATCTCAGAATCAGAAATCATTGAGGTCATTGATGCCCTCCCCCTCGGTAAAAGCCCGGGACCCGACGGACTCACTAACGAGTTCTTTAAATCCTTCAAGCTGGTGGTTGCCACCCCTCTTCGGATGGTTTGGCAAGAAGCGCTAAAGTTTGGTGCTCTTCCTTCTTGTCTAAATAATGGAATTATCAAGTTGATACACAAGAAGGGGGAAAAGAATAGAATCGAGAACTGGCGGCCTATTACGATGCTCCAAACAGGATACAAGATCATCGCCAAAGTCATTGCCAACAGACTCTCGTGCCACCTGAGATCTTGGCTTAGTGAGGACCAAAAAGGTTTCATCAAAGGCAGGTCTATCCTGGAAACCATTATGGATATTTGGGAAGGTATTCAATTTGCAAATGAGTCTAATCAAGATGTGGTTTTCCTCAAGATCGACTTTGACAAAGCCTACGACAGGCTAGAATGGGACTATATTCTGCAGTCGCTCCAAGATCTCGGACTTAGTCAGAAATTCACCAAGATGATCGCGACCCTTCTCAGAAACGCAACGACCCAAATCAACGTTAACGGAAAACTTTCGAAGGCGATCCATCTTAGAAGATCGATTAGACAAGGATGCCCTCTGGCCCCCCTTCTTTTTGCCATCGCCACTGAGGGGCTGAGCAGACTTGTGGCTCATCATGTGGAGGCTGGCAATATCAAAGGCCTCCGACTGCCTCACGACCACAGTCAAATCATCATGATACTTTTTGCTGATGATATGAACGCGTTCGTCCACAATGATAATACCAGCCTGGAGACTTTCTGGAGGTGCCTTGCTACCTTTTGTGATGCCTCTGGATCCAAAATCAACCACTCCAAGACTGCCTTCAGGGCTATTGTGGGATAGCATCCTGGCCTTCTCACTGATCATGGCTGTCAAATCATTCCGCAGGGCCAAATCCTTCGACTTCTTGGAATCCCCTTGGGGTTTGGCGTCTCTATGGAGCAGCGATGGAACTGGGTGTTGGCTAAACTCGAAAACAAACTTAACTATTGGAGAGGTATGCAAATCAATCTCGCTGGGCGTGCGATGGTTATCAACACGTTCCTCCTCTCTTCTACCATCTATTTCCTTTCTTGTTGGAGACCGAATGAGCAAGGCCTGTCCAAACTCAATAGTATTTGTAGAAACTTTCTTTGGACGGGCGATCATAACAGAAGGGGGGTGCCTAAAATCAAATGGGCCATCTGCACTAGCCCTAGAGATAGCGGGGGGCTTGGTATCCTGGACATTGGGTGTATGGCTAACAAACTGGCAGCCAAATGGATGATTAGGGCTTGGTGCAATAGGGAGGCCTCGTGGGCCAAGCTGATCTTCAGAAACAAGAATGAGTTGGCCCTCACGGGGTTCCCGAACTGGAAGAATCTTGACATCATGACCTTGCTTTTCTCCCCGATCCCCGTCTTCCCGAAAGGCTCCAATCTCGTGTGCTCCCTTTGGAAGGGCTGGAATAAAGTCAAAAGCTTCACAAGAATTAGTGAGGACTGGAAGTGGGCGGCCGGAATCAGACAAAACGACTCTATCTGGTTTCCGATACATGGCATCTGGAGTGTGGAGTCGTGGAACATTCAAAATGCCAAGAAGCTATGGAACAAAGGATTCAAAAAATGGAAACACCTCTGGAAACAAGACACCAACAACTGGATCAACTTTGAGGATATTGACCCTCGCATAAACATCTCCTACGAAGAATGGAACACTTTGCAAAGCAGATGCCTCGCTTGGGATCGTCACAAGACGCGCCTTCTCATGGGACACGACACACCGAACTCGCTTGGTCTCAAATGGCACAACGGAAATAGCCTACCCAAAATCCCGAACATCAAAGAAACGGCTGACCTCCAGATCAGCCTCAACAAGAAGTGGTGCCTGTCTTGGACGCGGCTTCGGTGGGACATGAAATTCATGGGTATCTGGCACCCCCTTATTGAGATTAAGAAGTCTGTCCTCTTATGGCAAATTCTTCATCGAGGAATTTGGACCAACCATAAGGCTATCAAACTTTGTGGGATCCCTCCTTGGTGCAAACGCTGCCACCGTGCTATCGAAGATGTCCCACACATCTTCCTTACTTGCCCCAACTCCTACAGAATCTGGCAGACGGTTGGAATGAAAATCAGACTCCAAAAACAGCTTAGTTGGAAACAAGTCCTTTTGGGAGAAGCGATCGGCTGCTCTGCGACACTCTGGAACGCCATCAGAGGGGAAGTCCTGTGGAAAATTTGGCGGGAGAGGTGTGCTCTCAACTTCGGCGATCCCCCCAGGGAGTGGTCGATTGAGAAATCACTATTCCTCCTGGGCAAACGGATCGTTAACAGTAAGAAGTCCCCCCCCTTCAGACACCATCAAGTTCTCCTTTTGATCAACAACAAGCTCAAACCCAAGTGGGCCCCGCATGAGGGCGATGAGAGGGTGATTAACCTCCTCTGTAATGCAACCTAGGATTCAATCAAGCTTCCCATGCCTTGTGGGATTTGGGGGGTCCCGTGGGCACTAGTCCCCTTCTATTGTACCTTTGTTTCTTAATTTAATTCAAGTTCGGGAGAGTAGGCTATTGCCGAACTTCCTTTATATTAAAAAAAAAGAATAGTGACTGCCTCTTCTTCAAAAGGTTGATTGGGGGGAGATGGTGGTCATTCGTATTGTAGTAATTTCATCTTTAATTCAGTGATCTGTCACCTTAAATCAAGTAACTCACTGTCAGTTGATGTTTCTCGCTGTGGTGATGTAGCAATGATAACCGTATCTCTAGGCTCTGATGTTGGGGGTGTAGGAACTGGTGGTTTTTGAGGTTCTGTCACTTGGTTTGCAAGGCGGTCATGGGCTTCTAGGAGGTTAGCATAATTTTCCAATACCTGTTGGATGTTTTTTGATGGAATAGCCTAGAATTTAGCAGGATCTATAGGAGCTCCTGGAGTGTTTTCGATGGTTGCCTCGAGATTTTATTGATTTTGCTATTGTAATCTTCTGTTCTCCTCTTGGGCAGCTGCTTAGTGTCGTCGAAGTAATGCCATGTTCCTTTGTAATCGGGAATTGCGGGTTAATTGATAGTTGAGTTGCTCCTCGATCACTTTCCCTAACTGTATATTTGGCTTCGAGCTCCGCATGAGATTGTTGGAGGGCTGTAACCTCATGTTGTAATGTAGTATTACTCAACTCCAAGGCATTGACTTGTGCCTAGAGGTGGGATGACAAATTACAAAGCTCTTTATTGTTTTCTTCCAATAATCTGTATTCCTATTTAAGCTGGGCGGTAGCTTCGAACATGGTGTCTAGTGCATGACTAAATGAGGTGGATGCAGAGTTAGAGGTGGAAGATGCAAGGGGTCAGGAAATGGGGAAGGGAAAAGTGGATGTTGTGTTGACAGTGGGTGTATGTGGTGATGTGAGTGAAGTAACAAGTGGTAATGTTGAGACAAAAGGGGTGGTGAATGGTCCTGTGGAGGGTGAACTGTCCATGGGATCGGACGTGATTGTGTGTGAAGTGTGAATTGTGAATACTGGAATGGTGGGTGGTGTGTTAGTGGTGGCCGTGAATGTGGGGGAGGTGGGTTGGGAAAGGGAATTTCTATTATAATTCTCAAGTTGTTGCATCATATTTACAAGGTTTGCCAAAAATGGAGGCAGGGTGGTTTGTGTTGGTTCTGAGGCTAAGAGGGGCATAGTGGGTTGGGGTTGGGAAAGAGGGAATGTAGTAGTGAGGGAAAATGGGTGTGTTAATGTTTGGTTAGAGGCATGTGGCTGTCCTAGAGCTGGTAGATAAGAAGGGTGACCTATTATGGTTTGATGGGTGGTGGGATAACCTATATGAGCTTCAGAAAATGGGCAAGCACTGATAGAGGTAGGGATAGGTAAGGATGGCAAAAGGGTGGTCCAGACTTTGTTGAGCGTATTGAGGGGGAGTGCGGTGTAACATGGTCCGCATAGCTTCTATAATCCCACATGTGTCTACCAAAAGGTTCAATGATTCAACAAAGTGGGAATCCGCGTTCTCTGCTTGAAGCATTTTCTTCACCATTGCTCTGTTTGCCTCTTCAGACAATTTATGCCTTTTTTGGACTTGTTTTATAGCTTCATATAGCCGTCTAAGTTGAGCAGTGTATGCAGGGGCTTGATCTTCACTCTCCTGTGATTCATGCCTTGGTGCCTCCTCTTGTTCATATGTGTCTTCAACGTGAGTGTGTTGTGCTTCATCCTCCCAATGTACTCTTTGTTCTTTGCGATGTGGGCGTCCTCTATGGGATAATGATCCAGGACCTTCAGTATCTGAAAAGAACTCACCATCAGACAGTTGCGATGTTTGCAAGAAGTTCTCAAAGTCAAAGGAGGTGTCTTCGGCCAATTCATTCATGGAAGCGAACTCAGCATCTGTGGGTAACCAGGGGGTTGACGGAGTAGGTTGTGTAATGGCCTCTGCTTGTGATCGTTGGAGATGGATAGTGAATGGGGCCACCTGTTCTTCTTCTTCTCTAAGGAAGGTTTCCGTGGTGGACTCGCAAGGAATGGGGACATGGGAAAGAGATCCACGCATGCGTTTAGCTGGTTGAACCCTTGGCTTTCACCCCTAGAAGAACTGTAGCTATGATTATTTAAGCGCCCATGCAATCAGCACATCATAAGCGAGGCATCTGCATATGATTCTTGTAATGGCACAACAACCATTCAAAGTAGGCTTCCTTACTCCTCGTTTGTCTGCTTCATATAATTGGTCAAGGATCCACACTAGCATTTTAATAGGTAGACTCCCTGTCTCCGCTAGGTATAGCCCATACCAAATCTTTTTATGAGGCTGTGTGAATTGGTCTTGAGCCAGAAATGCAAAGTGCTAAAGGTACATTCGCAACGGTATGGCAATGTTTGGGGTGAGGACACACATCTCTTTCAACTTCTTGAGTTTACTATTCTTCATAGACTCCGGTATCAAAGGGTCTCGATCGGAGGGTACATGGGTGTCGTACATCTGAAGGGCCTCCCTCATTAAAGTTATGTTCAGCTCAAACTTTTTCATTTCCTCTTGGTTTGATAGAGAGGGCACCAAGAATGTGCCTGACTAATCTCGATCTCCTGTCGCTTTAAGAGTTGCAATCAAGTAGTAACATCTAAGGAAATCTGGTTTAGGCAGGGATGCGCTAAAGTATTCCTTCAATCCCACTTTCTGCCAAATATCTTGAAGAGGTGCTACGTTTTGTAGTGCTTCAAACTCTCTTGAGAAGAACTGAAATGTCCACCAGACTCCTCCAAATTACAACTTGGACTCTCAGATGTTGTCTGCATCCCCCAAATCTCCTAGCATCTCATTGAACCAATGAGAATTTCCTTTTACTCTTTCTATTAGGCCACTTGGTGGATCCGAGATGGGAATTCGTCTCACATTCAGAAACTCTTCAGTCCTAGCTGTCAGTGGAGTCTCCACAGGCATGGTATCCCAATTGATTTGAGAACTAGTTCCTGCCTGGGAGCTCGTGCCTGCTACTGCTACCATGAGACTTCTTGTAGCAGTTGATGCTTATCTTCTAGAAGAAGAGAGGCACATTAGTGTTGCATAGGAAACAGGATGTAATGGTGTTCCCTCCACAATACTAACATGACATTCTAGGTGGTTAGTGGTTAGTGGTTAGAGGTGAAGTGTTTGTGATAGGTGTGAATGTTGGTTAGTGGTTAGTGTCGTCCTAGATGCATACTTTGGATATGCAATGTACTCAAAATGCACCTACATCAGAGTGGATGGATTTACAAAATTGGGTAAGGGGGTTTGATACGGGGTTTAAGTCTCCAAACTTTGATTGTGGATTCGTAGCTCTTAGAGCTGATGACATGTAAAGGTTTATGAACTAGATTTTGTTGGATTTGGGCGGGTACCCATTTCTAGACATTCCTAGATTTGATCGAAGGTGTAATAGTGTGGGGTGTAGATATCTTCCCTGATTTGTTTGCCAAGAGTGCTTGTGAGTGTTGATTTATTCTAGTGACTAGAGGTTAAGCTATTTGGGATCGTAAGCAGGCCTTGGGCACCCATATCTGTCTAGCATTAGGGATAGCCTTCATTGACCGCTTCGGGACCCAAATAGAAATGGTATGTCTAGAGTGTTGCCTAGAGGACTCCTTCGTTTTAGTCCTTGACGGTGTGGCTCGCTTGGTACATTTTTGAGAACCTGTCTCTGGAGCCATGGTTTTTTCCCCTTTGCGTATCCAGATCTACCTCATGCCACGAGGTACTTCATATTGCCAAGGTTGGTGCTCATGCTTCGTGATCATCAGTCTCCTCAGTGTCGTGTGTTGCTCAGCCTACCTCTCTAGAATCTTCTTTGGAACAGATGAGAACTCCTCATTGACTTCTGTACCTTCGTTAAGAGTGACAATCCTCTGCACCATAGAACTTGGGACAAGAACAACATTCTTATCTTCATGTGGGTTCCTAGAGCGACCAAGAGTTGGTGCCTTTTCTAATGGCCTGAGTGCTTGATTTGCTAATTCAATCGTGAGGCGGTTTTGGCCTGTCCAAGCCTGAAGAAGTCCACTTCTTAGATTGAGGTTGTTGGAAGGTGTATTTTTGGAAGAGCATTTTTGATGTAAAAAATTAGTAAAAAGTCAAAAACTTGTAAAATATTTATGCAATGATTGTAAAAACAAGGAAGAGTCTTCCTTATGTGGTTGAGGATCTCCTGTAATTTTTGTAGAATTTTTAGAAGCTCTTAGATAGCATTTCTTTAGAAAATTAGAGAAAAAAACCTAATTTCAAGTGTGAAAAGGGACACTTGAAAATGTATATAAGTCAATTTTCTCTATTTTGGAGGGGTTGGTTAGTCATTTGCTCAAGCTATCAATAGAGAAGAAAGAGTTTCTGCAAAATCGTGTTTTCTCCTGTTGAGTGTAATTCCTTTTATGTGTGAGCTTGTCTCTTGCTTAATCATGGAGATTTGTGAGTCATATTTCTGTATTATTGAGTAAGTTGTATGAAGAGAGAGACCTATTGCTGTAAATGAGTGGAAAGGACTGAAGGAAGTTCCAAAATTGTGAAAATCGTCTGTTGGTACAGAATCGCGATTGTCTCGTCTTTGTGATACAGGTGATATTTTTCAATTTTGAGTTCATATTTGTATTCTGCTAATGAAATGGCATGGTTTTGACATAAAGAACATGGAAAATGATGGAGATTTGCCTTAGTTATGGTAAATTCATGATTTTCTCTTCATCTTCAATTTCTCTCAGCAATCCAGCCATCAATCTCTTATTTCCTTGAATCTATTATCTTGAAGGGGCTGTGGTCTTATGGATATTCCTAGGATTGACAAAATAAAGATGATTTGTTGATTCTTTGTTACTTCATGATTGGAGAGGACAACTTGGAGTCCAAAACAAAACATTTTTTGGCGCCGTTGCCGGGGAACATTCCAAGAACTTCTTTGAAGTTGGACCTTTGCTGGATCTTCAGTTGATGATGGTGAACAAGGTAAAGCTCATCAATTAGGAAAAGTGCACATGAATAGGTAGATATCATTGTTTGTCTTTAGGGAAGAAGAAAGCAATGGATGTCTTGTAGAAGTGGAAGTGCTGAAATCTTTGTAAATTGATAGTTGCTCATCATTTTGGTGAAGTAAAAGTGCAGGTGTGTGGAGGATTTGAGCCAAGAAGCTGAAGATGGAGGTAACTTGAATCTATTCTTGCATTTCTAGATTCCTTTTTGCCCAAGTACTAGACACCATGGGTGATCTTGGGAAGATAACATGGTGATATTAAGGAAAGGACAGTTAAAGTAGCTAGATGTAAGAATGAGGGATTCAGTTGTTGACCAAGTCTGAGCATTAAGTCTTGAGTTGTGCTGCATTTTAAAAAAAAATCATATGATTGAGTTTATCTTTACAAAATTTGATTGCCTTTCATAACACTTTTTCATTGGAGAACCTTTCTTTGGTACTTTAGTGATAGCTAAGGACATAGAAACTCATAACCAATCAAGAACCATAGGATCAGTTGATTTCCAAAACCAGAAACCCTAAGTAAAGTGTTCACCTTTATTTTTAGGGCAAAAATACCAAACAAATTCACAAAACTCATCAAAAACAATCAAACAAATTTCCTTTCTTGATAAGAAGTTGAAGTGAGGTGTTGTGGTTAGGAGTGATTGTGAAAAACTGGAAAAGAAAGCAAAAAATGATCAAAAAACCAGAAAATTGAAAAACACGATTCTCTGCACAGAATCGCGACTTTCTGAGAAAAGTGATTGATTTTGAAATAACATTTTAAGTGAAAGTTGAATTGAAGTTGTTGAAGGGTATTGAAGGTAATCAAGAAGAAAAAACTACTCAAAGTGACATAAAATCAAAAATAGAGAAAAACACGATTTTCTGCACAAAGTCGCGATTCTCTGAGGAAGATTGTGATTTTAGTGCAAAAATTCAGGAGCAGAGTTAATTACAAAGAAAAGAAGGAATTGAAGCAAAACAAAGAGGAAGAAAGCTTAAAAAATAAAAAAATTATCAAAAAAAAAAAAAAAAAACCCAGAAAATTAGAAAACACGATTCTCTGAACAGAATCGCGATTTTCTGTAAAAAGTGTTGTTTTGAAATAACTTTTCAGGTGACTCATGTATTGAAGTTGTGAAGGATATTGAGAGAAGGCAAGGACATAGAATACTCAAAATTTGCACAAGAAAAGATCTACAGAAAAAACACGATTCTCTACACAAAATCGCGATTTTCTGTAAAGAAAGTTTTTTGGAATATGTGGTAAATTTGGGTACTTGACATAAGAAAGTGTAGAGGGAGTCATTAAGATTGAGTAAGTGAAGTTGAACAAGTGAAAGAGTGAGGAAAAGTAGAAATCACACAAAATCGCGATTTTCTGAACACTATAAAAACCTGAAATTCAAAGAAAAATTCATTTGAGTGAGAGTGAGGGAGAGAGAGAGTGTGCAAAGTCGAACAAAATCGCGATTTTCTGCTACAAGCAAGTTTTGGAGATATTTTCAACTTGGCAAGCAAGGTAAAAAGTCTAGCAGTATTTTGAGTACATATTTTTTGCATTAAAGTGATAAAATAACACAAAAAAGTAGGAAAAAAGTAAAATCACGAAATCGCGATTTCCTGTTTTTTGTTGGTTTTCAGTAAGAAAAAAAGTTTTTCAAGAAATTTCTTCATTGCATGTTAAAATTTTGATAAGGCGATTCTATAGGTGAAAAAATATTGAAAAAGGCAATAAGATTGAAAATCTGCCAAATTTTGGACAAAATCGCGATTCTGTAAAAATTGCCATCAACATCACGATTCCCAGAACGCGATTTTCATAAGAAAATCGTGTTTTTTACAATCTGTGAGCAATCACGATTGTCTGGGAACAAAATCGTGGAAAACACGATTTTGTGCACAAAATCGCAAAAAAACACGATTTTGACACAAAATCGCAAAAAACACGATTTTGACACAAAATCGCAAAAAAACACGATTTTGACACAAAATCGCAAAAAACACGATTTTGACACAAAATCGCAAAAAACACGATTTTGACACAAAATCGCGAAAAAACACGATTTTGACACAAAATCGCAAAAAACACGATTTTGACACAAAATCGCAAAAAACACGATGTTGACACAAAATCGCAAAAAAACACGATTTTGACACAAAATCGCGAAAAACACGATTTTCAACCGAAAATCGTGAAAAACACGATTTTTACACAAAATCGTGAAAAACACGATTTTCAACAGAAAATCGTGAGAAACTCATAAGTAGATAGAAAATCGTAAAAAACACGATTTTAACACAAAATCGTGAAAAACACGATTTTCAACAGAAAATCGTGAAAAACACGATTTTCACACAAAATCGTGAAAAACACGATTTTCAACAGAAAATCGTGAAAAACACGATTTTCACACAAAATCGTGAAAAACACGATTTTCAACTGAAAATCGTGAAAAACACGATTTTAACACAAAATCGTGAAAAACACGATTTTCATCTAAAATTTGTGAAAAAACACTTCTGGCAGTAGAAAATCGTGAAGAAAAAAAAAAAAAAAAAAAAAAAAAACCTAAATTCATTAAGAAGTTGTGAAAAGCACAAAACATAGGAAGAAAATTAAAACACACACAATTTTGGACAAAAAATTGTGGAAAACCAATATATTGGTTAGGAAACTGTGACAAACACTCTGTTGAGCATTAGAAATTTGTCAAGAATAGTTGAATGATACTAAGGTCTGGAAATAAAATAAATTCAATTCCTAAACAAGACCTAACAAGGAAGGAAAAAGAGCCAGGAAGTAATAAAAGATCAGAAAGAAGTTTAGGCCAAGAAAATAACATGGAAAACCTAAATGAAACAAATGAGTCAATAGAAACTGGGGATTTTAGAAACATCCTTAAATACATGTATACAAATAGGTTTGGAACCTATGTATACCAGGATGGAATGCATAAATTCCTCATTAGACTCAGAAATTTAGAAGTTCCCCTGAATATAACTCCAGTAGCCCAATTCAAAGATGGAAGATATGAAGACAGGCAAGGATGTGTATACATCTTCTCTCAAGATCCAGAAAATTCAAATGATCTAGGGCAATGTGCTGACAAAGGACCTTGGGAACATAACATGGGACAACCAGATATACCTAGATCAAATGAAAACTACACTAATAATGAGCAACATCATGGGAGAAGGACACATGCTTCACCAAATCCCTTTGACAGAGAACCAGAAGGAAACAATGACTTCCCACTCAGAAGAAGACCTCATTGGCAACCTCAGGGTAGGATGCTTAGACCATACCAAGTAGCCAAATGCATGAAGAACCAATATGAAGGGTATTCAGATCCTCATGCTCATGCAGCAGAATTTAGACAACTAATTAGAGCAGAGGAAGTAGAAGATTACAAGGTACAATTTGAGGCATTTGGTCTAACCCTAACAGGGCCAGCTTTATCATGGTTCATTCCTTTGAGAAAAGAAATGTACCTAGACATTGAATCTTTCTTAGAAGCTTTCATTGGTGAATTCTCTAAGACTGGAATCAAACATAGTACAGCCACATTGATACACAGCTTCAAACAACAAAAGGAGGAAAATGTTAGAGAAGCAGCCAGAAGGTTTAAGCAGTACATTGATAGATGCCCAAGAGAAGAAGTACCTTCCATGGCAAAACAAGTATCCTTATTCATTGAGGGATTGAGAAGTGCCCAATTAAGGACCCTAGTGTACTATAGGAGATGTCCTGATTTAGCAGCCTGTGTTAAGGAAGCAATAGATTTGGAGGACAACAGAGGTCAAGATTTGTTAGCAGAAGAGTTGGCTCAGGCTATTGCTAAAGCCCTAGAGGTAAGCACTAAAACTAATCTGATAAACTCTAGGATACACACAAACAAGAAATGTTATATTTGTGGAGAAAATCATCTGGCACAACAATGCCCTTATCAGAAACCACAACACTTACAAGATAGGAAGACACTCAAGTATTGTACACTAGAGAGAAAATGGACAAACCATACCAGGGAGGATTGCTTCTATAACAAACAACCTGTCAAGGAAAGAGACTATATGGCTCAGAGGGAATCAGGTTATACTGAGCAACCAAGACCAGTATTGGGACAACAACCTCCCATTCCAACCAATGTGGTACCAGTCAAATATACACCCATTGACGAAGGAAATTCAAGATTCAGATCACCTTATAAGGAAGAATATCAATGGAGTGAGGGACATCAGGAAGAATGGGAAGAGTATGAAATAAGGGAACCTGAGCTTAAAGCCCTAGATCTGGGAAATGGAAAAATTGAAATGGACACAGCAACATTCATGTACATTACCAACAACTACATGTCCAATCAAAAACCTCAATTCAAAGGAGGACCAAAGATAACATGTTATAGGTGTGGGGGAGAGCATTTCATTAGAGATTGTCCACAACCTCCAACATTCAGGATAGAGGGAGCATACTGTAAGGATTGTGGTAGAGAACATCTGATCAAGGACTGTCCAAAAAATCCCCAAAAACAACAGAACACACCTAATAACATACCTTTAAAAACAGTCAAAATTATGGAACAAGAGGAATTGAGTGACAATGATCAAATTGAACTTAATGTTATAACAAGGGCACAAGCCAAACAACAAGGAACAATTAAAGAACAAAGTGAGAGTTCCACATCAAAAGGGAAGAAAAATAGGCAAAAAGGGAAATGGGAAAAGAAGAGGAAAGTGGGCAAAAGTCTGGAAGAAGACAAACAGGAACAAACAAATTCAAATCATACTTCTCCTCAAAAGACCCAGAATCTGTCTGAATTAGGAAATTCTCAGAGTCTAGACACCCTAATCAAAGCCTATAAAGGAAGGATTCAAGAGGGACCAAGCCCTGCAGATCATGCAATGGCTTATCCCATACCGGATTTAGAGCATGAAAGGATGCTAAAATGCAAACAAATTATCCAGAAAACACAACTCAGATTAGGGGAAGAAGACAGCTCTCGGAGAACATTTGATCAGGATGAAAAAACAAAAACCAAGGAAGATGATAAAGAAGGAAATCCACAAATAACATTCCAAATGATCTTAGATGAACATTGTAGTATTACATGTCATACAACATGGGAAAATTTGTTGAAACAAAATCCTCACCTACAAAACAAGATGAACAAAGAAGAAACAATATCTGGAAACCTTCATTCACCAACACAAGAATTAGAGGAACTATGGTATATTCCTATTGACAAAATAGGAGGATATTGTGAAGGAGAAGAAGGGAATTCAACCTTAAAATTACAATATGAAAAACATTCAGCAAAAGCCATTTTGGATAGTGGATCAGGAGTGGCTATAATGACTAAACAAACCTGGGAGAAATGGGGAAGAAAGGAATTACTACCCACTAAAATGAGATTACAACTTGCAGATGGACATATAGAAAAGCCCCTAGGAATTTGGGAAAAAGTGATTGTGGACATATGTGGCATAGAAATAGAGCATACCTTTGCTATAGTAGAATTTCCACAATCCACATCTTATGAAATTATCCTAGGAAGACCCTTCATGAGACAAATGCAAATTGTACAAGATTGGGGTAATGATTGTTTATATCTTCAGAACCAGGGGAGAATAACAAGAGTAAACTTAAGAAATGGCCACTATTGTGACATATCTCCTAGAGAATGGTATAAAATACATCAAAATCAACAAGAAAGTGAAGAATCAGAGAGGGAGGAACAGGAAGAGGAATCAGCAGTTTGGAAGTGTAACATATTAAGAAATATCACAAATAGGAAAAGGAAGTTAAGGAGAGAAGATTGTGTGGAAGAAAGAGAAATACAAGATGAAAATTATGTGCCTCAACAATTCAAAGATGAAGAGTTTGAGCCTTATGGATGGAATCAAATCTTAGCTACCATGGATTTGGCCAGTGAGGAATATGTGGGAGTGGAATTCCAAAATGAGGAAGGATTTGACATCTTCCACATTGGCATACACATGATAGGAGTATCAAAAAGAGAAGAGGATCAAAATCAAGAAATGATATTAACAGAAGGAAAATCACAATATTTGGAAACAGTAAAAGTTGAGGATGCAATCAAAGACAAAATCTCAGGCAAATACAAGGAACATAAACACAAAGAAATAGAAAGAGACCAGGAAAAAGAAAAGAAAGAGAAAGAGATAAACAGAGATCAATACTTTGATGTACCAGCAAACTTTAAAACTTATGAAGTAGAAGACAGACTACTTCTGAAAATGAAACCAAAAAGAGAAAAGAAGAAAGGGGAAGCATATGATAATGAAGAACAAACAAAGAAAATTGTAATTACACAGGAAGAAGGAGAAGAGAGACAAATAGTAATAGCTGATGACATGACATCACAAGAAGAAGAAGCATTAAGGAACCTAGCAAAGAACTATAGGGATGTATTTGCTTACAGTTATAAAGATTTGAAAGGAATTGATCCAAAAATTTGTGAGCATAAGATTCCTATGACACCTGATGCAAAACCAAGCAAACAGAGACATTATACATTTAATGACAAATACTCTGCCAAAATAAAGGAAGAAATTGACAAGTTGTTGGCTGCTAATTTCATTTATGAAATAGAGTACACTGAATGGATATCACCTATAGTTGTGGTGCCAAAAAAGAACGGGAAACTTAGGGTATGCATTAACCTGAAGAAAGTAAATGCAGCAACTATAAGGGATAGTTATCCACTGCCAATAACAGATCATCTTCTTGAGAGAGTTGCAGGAAAGGAAGTCTATAGTTTTCTAGATGGCTTCTCAGGATACAATCAAGTACCAATAGCTTTAGAGGACCAACATAAGACTACCTTTTCTACAGAATGGGGGGTTTATGCTTTTAGGGTTATGCCCTTTGGATTGACCAATGCCCCAGCAACTTTTCAAAGGTTGATGTGTCATATTTTCAAAGAATTCCTGAGAAATGTGATGGAAATCTATGTAGATGATTTATGCACTTTTTCTTTAAAAAGACAAGATCATTTACAAGATTTGGAAAGAATATTCAGGAAGTGCAGGACATATAGAGTATGCTTAAACCCAGAAAAGTGTGTATTCTATGTCAGACAAGGAAGAATGTTGGGTCACATAGTGTCAAAAAATGGAATTTCTACTGATGAGAAGAAAATAAAAGCCATAATAGAGCTTCCTAGACCTACAAATGTGAAGGAACTCCAAACTTTTATGGGACATTGTGGGTACTACAGAAAATTTGTATACAAATTTGCTGATATAGCCAAGCCCTTATATGCCCTCATCACAAAGTTTGAGTGGACTGAAGAATGTGACCAAGCATTTGAAACATTAAAAACTTGTTTGGTGACAGCACCAATTTTAAAAACACCTCAGTGGGATAAAATCTTTCATGTACATGTCGATGCTTCAAATTATGCTCTGGGATGTGTGTTAGCACAACCTATAGAAGGAAGCAAATTAGATTTCCCAGTAGCATATGCGAGTAGACAATTAAACATTGCGGAAAAAAATTACACAACTACTGAGAGAGAAGGGTTGGGAATGATTTTTGCTGTCAAAAAATACAGACATTATCTATTGGCCAACAAGTTTAAATTCTTTGTGGATCACCAAGCTCTACTCTATTTAGTAAATAAACCATGTCATACAGGAAGAATAGTAAGATGGTTTCTTTTACTAATGGAATTTGAGTTTGAGGTGGTGGTTAGACAAGGAAAAACACACTTGAGAGCAGATCATTTATCAAGAATCCAGTCAAAAGAACCTAGTTCACCTATAGATGATGATTTGCCAGATACATACTTATTCAAGGTGGAAAGTGTTCCTGAATGGTCGATGTCATTAATTCCCTTGCTAACCATGGGACCTTGTAGGTCATTAGCAAATAACACACATCTGGTGTTACAAAGCAGGAATTTCATGTTGTTAGCTGGACATTTGTATCACCTCAATCAGTCAGGTATACTGGAATATTGTACTCCAGAAGAGGAGCAACATGAATATGTAAGAAAAGCTCATTGCTGGAATCCATGTACTCATGCTTCTACGATTGTCACTCTAAGTAACCTTAATAGGATGGGAGTACATTGGCCCAATAAGATTCAAGATGTGGAAAGATATATTGAGAACTGTCAAAAATGTCAAACATGGCAGAAATCAGAATTAATAACTCTATATTGGTTTCAGAAAAACCCTGAATGGAGTGAAAATATTGTTGAGAAGTTGAAGAGAAAGGAGAAAGGGAAACAAGTAATAGCTGGTGCTGATTCAAGAAATCTACAAGTGATCTCAGAGGAATATCAACTCATAGGAGAGCAATTATACAAGAGAGGAATGGATGGATATCTGAGAATTTGTGTTCCAGAAGAAAGGTATTTAGAGATGTTGGAAATGGCACACTCAGGAGTAGCTGGAGGACATTTCTCAAGTGATAGAACAGCCAAACTCATCTTATATTCTGGCTTTTGGTGGCCAACCCTATTTCCCGATGCTAGAACTTATGTAAAAAGATGTGATGTCTGTCAAAGGGGAAGTCAACCAAACAAAAGAGATAACATGCCATTAATTCCTTTAATTTCAGCCAGAGCTTTTAGTAAGTGGGGATTGGACTTTATTGGACCCATACATCCTCCAGCCAGACAATCTCATGCAGAATACATACTAGTAGCTACAGATTATTTGACAAAATGGGCTGAGGCCAAAGCTACTAGAAGAAATGATGCTCACACCACTGCTAGATTTTTGTATGAAAACATTATCACTAGATTTGGACTACCAATTGAATTGGTAAGTGATAGGGGGACTCATTTTTTGAATCAGATCATAGGAAACATGACCAATTATTTCATGATTAGTCACAATAAGTCAGCCCCATATCACCCACAAGCCAATGGGTTAGCGGAAAGTACTAATAAAGTACTTTGCAATGTATTGACCAAATTAGTCAACACAAACAGAAATGACTGGGATTATCAACTGAATCATGTTCTTTGGGCTTATAGAGTGGCATACAAAACGGCTTTAGGAACTACACCATTTAATTTGGTGTATGGCCAGAATGCGGTTTTACCCATGGAATTTCTTATTCCAACATTGAAGGTGGGTAGCCAATTCAATTGGACAGGACATGAATTATCTGAGAGAGTCATAGACTTGGAAAAACTGGGAGCATCGAGACTCCAAGCAGTGATGAGTATATACACAAACAAGAAAAGACAAAAAGCTTATCATGATGTTCACATAAAAGACAAAGATCTACAAGAAGGAGACCTGGTCTTAGCTTACACAATCAAGGAACATCAGAAAAAATTTCAGAAAAAAGGTCATCGGCCATATATCATACATCAGATAAGCAAGAGTGGAGCTATTCAGTTAGCCAATATTGATGGGGAAATCATGCCAAATTTCATAAGTGGATGTAGAGTGAAGAGGTATGAGTGCCCATTAACTACTGAGGAATGGAGAAGATTGCAAAAGGCCCAAAACAGGAAAAGAGAAGAAGACAGTATTAGAAAGGAGGCTCAACTAGAAGCCAAAGAGAGAATTAGAAAATTGAAACAAGTGTGCTTATGTGAAAACACTCTAAACCAAAAAGAACATTTGCCTTTGATTATGATGAATTATCAGAATGAAAACATAAGGGTTTTGATAGATTCGGGAGCTCAAGTGAATCTAATTAGCTCAGCCTTGATCAATAAGTTTAATCTTAAGAGAGCTGAAAGTAGAATTTTGATCAAAACCCTGGGAGGGAAAAGAATTCAGAGCATATCTTCACTTTCTATTAAAGTTAAATTTAATAATGAATATATGGAGATAGATTGTGAAGAGTGGCCAGACCATTTAATGGCTGAAAAGCTGATTTTAGGGCAACCATGGCTCAAACAAGGTAAAGTCATCTTAAATTTTGAAAAAATGAAGCTTAATTTGACCATCAAGGACAAAAAGTTTTTAATGTTCTTTCTGAGTAATGAAGAGCAGGTAGTTCATATGGATGTTCATGACCCAGATCTCGAAGGATTTACTTTCTCAATGGAGGACGGGAACATTTTGACAATACAAAGTGATCAAGCTTCATACACTCAAGACCAGCAAAAGACTGAAGAGGTAAAAGTGGATGAGGAGACAAAACAAAGAAGATTATTATTGCCAAAGTTGCAATATCATCAAAACAGAACAAAAGGAATATGGAAACAGGTCATGCACAGTTATGGCTCACCAAAACAGGAAATTAGAACAAAATGGATATGGAAGCCAAAAAATGTCACAAAATGTTCATCCACAGAGCATGGATATTTCCATAACAGAAGGACAAATGGAGTAAAACATTACTGGGTGAAAAAATCAGAATTGGGTCAATGGAAGAGGGATAATCCACAGTGGACCTATTATTGGAATTTTTGAAAATGACAAAAAAATATTTCCTTCTTTCCCCTTAGAAGAAAATTAGGAGGGGAAGGAAAGAAGACAGAAAAAAAAAAAAATAAAAAAAAAAAATAAAACCCCTGGAAAAATATATTTTATTTTCTTGATTTTCTTTCTAAAATAAAAAAAAAAAAAAAAAAAAACACAAAGCAAGATATAGGGAGGGAAAGAGTAACTTATTATGGAAAAAAGTTGTTTTGTCTTATTGTTGTTTAATTTTTTGTGATCATTTTTTCTTACCACTACTTCTTCAAGTTTCTTCATTAATTATTTTTTTTAGTATCATCTTTCTATTCAGGAATTGTTTTTTTGAACAAGGAAGTGACAATTGGAGAGAGCACATTAGATGTCTTGCTACACCTGTGTTGCTCACTTAAAATTGAGTCTCTTGGAAAAAAGCAAAAATTGGTTGGAATTTGTCTTAATTATTTTTTTATATATGTCAGTAACACTCCAGAATAATATAGTATTTTCTTCTGAAATCTTGTGACTCATGTGGGTGGAGTATTTTCTTTTCTGTTATATATAAATACAGGATGGTGAATACAAAGGAGTTGACAATCCATGACTTCAAAGCTGATTCAGTGACTTTGTCCAGAGGACATTGGTTTTTGGATAGTGATGCAGCTGAAGAACAAGTGGACTTAGAATCAGATGAAGACCAAGAAATCCCAGAAGCTGAAAAAATAGCAAAAGAACTTAAAGAAATCCTGGGAGTAATAGGACAGCATATCTTCACAGTAGCAGTGGGAGGATATAAGTACACTATGCTGTGCCAGGAATTTTACAAGTTTCAGAAAACTTCTGTCAACCTCAAGAGATGGAAAGCTGTGGGATTGCACAAGCTCTTAGAAGAACCTATTTTCTTCATTGACTTTGAAAGAGTAGCACAAGTGATGGGAAGTTTGGAGGAAGTGGGAAAAGGTAATGATGCCTACTTCAGATGCAAAGTGAAGAATAAGGACAATCAGGAGGCAGGGGTAGTTATCAAAGCAGAACATATCAGAGCCGCCTTACAGTTCTATCCAATGGGCACTAAACTGGACCAAAGCTTTGTCAAGAAGAATAAGGAGACTTACACTGGATATGTAAAGTTCACTGACTTCAAGGGAAGAGAAAATGAAGAATATGCTATAAGAATGTTCTTGCAGTTCTTTTGTTTTCCGAAATTACCAAGGTACACCATGCCTCATAAGTCAGTAACTCTATTAATGTTCAATAACAAAGATAGAACCAAGCCATTTGGGGTGATGGATGTCTCACTATACATCCATGAGCAGCTGAAGGAAGCAGCAAAACACTGGGAGCAGAAGAAATTCATGAATGGAGCCCAGTTTTTGACAAAAATCATTTATCATGTTCTAGGAATGGAAGAACAGTTAAAGTTAGCTCCTGAAGCACAGTACTTCAGAAATTTGATGTCAGGAATCAAAAGTCCCCCAAGAAAAGCACTTGGAAGAGAATCAGAAGGACAAACTCGCATGAGGGGAACAGGAATGAAGAGAAAAGTAATATCTGAGGAAGTGATTCCAGTAAAGAAAAGAAAGTTGGATCCCAGAAAAGTAGAATTAGAACAGGCAGAAGAAACAAGAGAGGAACAGGTGGCAGCACAGAAAAAGGTACAATCCTCCAGTGAACCTCATCCTCCGCAGACAAGTAAAGAACAGCTTTATACTTATCTCACTCAAGGAAACAGCAAAAGAGCCATATATGAGGCACAATATCAAAAAATGTTGGAAGATTTTTCATGCAAAGCTACCGATTGGATCCAAGAAGAGGTGGAGCACTATGAAGCATTGCATGAAGAAATGATGGCAGCCGAAACTGAAGAGATATTTGTGAAGAAGGAGGTAGAATTGCTGGCATACTTCAAGGAGTTGCAAGGACCTCCAGAGGCCAGGACTACTGTGATAGTGAAAAAGAAGATGCCAAGGAAACCTGTTCAAAAGAAGAAGATGATCAAGAAAGGGAAAGGAAAAATGGCAGATGAACCTGTGATGAAAGAAATGAAACAAGTAATTACAAAAGAAACACAGAAGCTAACCTCAGTGATGGAAGTATCAAAGCCTACAGAACAAGAAGTGGGAGGATCTTCACGATTCTCATCTGATTCAGATAGCGACATTGAGAGTTTTCTGTTAAAAAGTTTAAACTTGTCAATACCCAACACTCCCAATGTGGCTGTACCGGCTGTGGAAAAAGTGAAGACACCTGAGGATTCAAGTAAGAAATCTCAAGAGAAGCAGACACAGGAGGAAATAGTTTCACAGATAAGTGCCGAAGAAAAAAGAAGGCTGTTAAAAGGGAAGGCAAGAATGACAGAAGAGGAAAACCAGAAGAGAGATGAAGATAGCTCTGGAATAATGAATGTTGATAAAAATTCAATATGGACCAACCCATCACAGACACAATTCCAATTAAATGCAAGGTTGACTGCAAGTTTGGAAGAACTAGCAAAGAAGGTATTCGGCAGTTCAAATAATCAGCAGAAGGATGCATCCGAAGAACAGGAAAGTAAGAAGTTAGAACCAGAAAAGAATGCCCAAGAGGTTTTGGGACAAGTAATAGAGGAAGGAATTGTTCAAAGTATAAAGGATGTGCTGCAGGATATAAAAAGCAGTGGGGAATTTACATCTAAGAATGATCAGGAACAAGAGGTGGAAGCAGATGTTATGGACATTGAGGAGCAAGATCAGGAATACATGAATGAGAAAAGTAATGACCAGGTTGCTGGTACTAAAGAAATTGAATCAGTTGAAGTACAGGAAAAGCAGGGACCGGAAGAGCAACTCAGGAAAGTTCAAAAAACTCTTGTTGGAAAGGACTCAAACAGAAGTCAGGAAACCCTAACACAAGAGAAGGAGATACTAATTAAGGGAGACCAGCTCTTTACAGAGAAGCAACAAGTATTGGAAGAAAAGAAGTCATTAGAAAAGAAGAAGGCTTCAGACTTTTCAGAGCAGAAGAGTGCAGATGACAGAGCACTAGTTTATGAAGAGGATGATACCAATCAGGATACAAAGAACGATGATCACAGTTATGAAGAACAAGACATGCAGGACATAGAAGAAGAAACAACAGCAGAAGAAGATGATGTGGATAAAGAAGATAAGCAAATTGAAGTTAGACAGACAGAAATAGAAGTAAGGTTGGAAAGAATACCCAAAAATATAAGATCAGCTTGTCAAATGATTATGAGTAACATTGAACAGTTCAGACCATCTAGCAGAAATATGAACATATCAGGAATGGTGGCTGAATCAGAATTTGAAAAAGGAAGTTTAATTATCAAAGAACACAAGAAAGAAAAAGAGCAGATGACAGAGCAATTAAGGTTGATGAAGGAAAGGAATGAAGAATATATCAATAGAATCATTGCTTTGGAAGAAGCTGAGGTTCAGAAGCAGAACAGGATCCAATATTTGGAAGAAAAGAGTGTAAAGTTATCAGAGCAGAATGCCAAAATGGAAATGGAACTAAAAGCCATAGGAGGAAGATACAGAACTTTACAAACATCTTATCAAATTCTGACTAGAGCACATGAAGAGATTAATAAAGTGTTGTTAGAAGAAGGTCAACTACAAGGTGTAGGTAAACCTGTTCAATTAACAGAGGAGGAAAAGGAAGAACTGCATAAAGAAATTCAAAGACTTCAAACAGAATTAAAAGAGGCCAAAGAAATGGAGAAACAGGCAAACACTCATGCTGCCACATCAATGAGAGGATATCATCAATTACATTTGGAGGTAGAGAAGGAAAGAAGTGAATGGCAAGCAAAGATGGAGGAAGAAAGAAATGAGTGGAGGAAGGAAAAGGAGTTATGGGCAGCTCAGAACAAAAATTCAATGATGACTATAGAAGAATTACAGAAACAGTTGGAGAAATCAAAAGTTCCAGAAGAAATTCAAGATCAAGTACAGGCAGAAGATACAGATAAAAGGGAATATGAAACAGGGGATTTTGACAAGGAACAAGAGAACAAGGAACCAGCAGCCAAAGAAACTGAGGAAGAATATTCTGAAGATTTTGTACAGAAATTATTGACCAATAGAGAGTCAAGAATGGATTTTATCAGAAAAATGCATGATGAGTATGAAGATCAAATAGTTACCTTTGCTCTAAATAAAGGCATTAATCCAGATCAGCATCATTGGGCTGCAGATGGATTGGGAATACCTTTCTGTATGATTTTGGAGAGTATAAAGAATTATCAATTGGCCAGAGTAGGGCTATCTCCGAACAAATACCTTGAGTATGAAGAAGATATTAATGTCACGAAGGAGTTATTTGAAAGAGCAAATCCTAAATGGAGAAACAAGTGGTTGGATGCCAATAAGGAATGTAGGAAAATCTGGAAAGAGGCACCTTTGAATTTAAAGATCAACCCAGCTTATTGTCTAGTTGCCAGAAGAAGAGAATGGACTGTTTTTTGGGAAAGGAGAAAAACAGGACAGATTCCAGCAAAATGGCTGAACTTTCCAAAAATAGCAGGTCCAAAGGCAGGAACTTGGCCTACAAAAAGTTACATGGTGAATACTGCTGAGTCAGTTTTAACAACATATAAAGATGTTAATGATCCAGCTTGTATATTACTTGTCAGAATAATGAGATTGATTCTAGCCTGTATAGAGACCTACACTGATACAGATGTCAGAATTTTGAACTACATAGGTTTTAAGTCGCCAACAGATGCTCTTTTGTTTGATTTGAGTGAGACACCAGACAGAATTTGTTTGATGGCCTACTACAGTAGAATAATATTTTTGGGTAGTCATTTTTTGCAAATATTTGAAGATGCTTTTGATTATGGATTCTTTGAAAGGGAGTCAGAAATTTTTGGAAACTTATCTGTTGTTACAAAAGCAAGACTTACTGCCTATGAAGCTGCTTACACAGAATACTTGAAGAAGGATGTCATAGATAAGCCTGAAGCTGCAGTACAATGGAGGAAAGCTTTATTTGAAATGGTCAATAATTTGAATATAACAGAAAGGAAAAGCCATGATTTACTGTCACAGGTATATCAAAGAAAGAAGAAATGAGGCAAAGTGACCAACATAGAGGATCAGAAAATCTTTCGTCAGGAGCCGAAAGGCTTAGGAGGGGAAGGATGTTGGAAGGTGTATTTTTGGAAGAGCATTTTTGATGTAAAAAATTAGTAAAAAGTCAAAAAACTTGTAAAATATTTATGCAATGATTGTAAAAACAAGGAAGAGTCTTCCTTATGTGGTTGAGGATCTCCTGTAATTTTTGTAGAATTTTTAGAAGCTCTTAGATAGCATTTCTTTAGAAAATTAGAGAAAAAAACCTAATTTCAAGTGTGAAAAGGGACACTTGAAAATGTATATAAGTCAATTTTCTCTATTTTGGAGGGGTTGGTTAGTCATTTGCTCAAGCTATCAATAGAGAAGAAAGAGTTTCTGCAAAATCGTGTTTTCTCCTGTTGAGTGTAATTCCTTTGATGTGTGAGCTTGTCTCTTGCTTAATCATGGAGATTTGTGAGTCATATTTGTGTATTACTGAGTAAGTTGTATGAAGAGAGAGACCTATTGCTGTAAATGAGTGGAAAGGACTGAAGGAAGTTCCAAAATTGTGAAAATCGTCTGTTGGTACAGAATCGCGATTGTCTCGTCTTTGTGATACAGGTGATATTTTTCAATTTTGAGTTCATATTTGTATTCTGCTAATGAAATGGCATGGTTTTGACATAAAGAACATGGAAAATGATGGAGATTTGCCTTAGTTATGGTAAATTCATGATTTTCTCTTCATGTTCAATTTCTCTCAGCAATCCAGCCATCAATCTCTTATTTCCTTGAATCTATTATCTTGAAGGGGCTGTGGTCTTATGGATATTCCTAGGATTGACAAAATAAAGATGATTTGTTGATTCTTTGTTACTTCGTGATTGGAGAGGACAACTTGGAGTCCAAAACAAAACAGAGGTCAACTGTGTGATCATAGATCCAGTCTTGGCCCAATACAAGAGGTTCGATAAGATCCTCGTCTTCACATACTAACACTTTTGCTGGCATTAGGACCTCTTGAATGTAGAGGGGAAGTTCCACCTCTCCCATGCAAGGGGTTTCAACACCTCCCAATCCTATGAGATATGCCTCAATAGGATTGACCTTAAATTGCAAATTTCAGCAGTAAGAAAGCCGAACTGCACTTGTGGCTGCTCTTGAATCAATTAAAGTTGTCACGGTCCTTGCACTCTCTCCTTGTCCTACTTCTAGGGTCACAAAAGGTGGTCAATCAACTATCTTATGGGACCGTTCACCTGAAGCCTCGCACATGGCCATGTGGTAATCGAGAGCTTCATGAGTGTCAGGCATGGGCTGATCTCTACCTTGTCTTCTCAATTTCATTCGTCAGATGCGTTCTAAAACTTCTGCCTGTGCTTCTTCTCGAATTTGCTTTTCCTCTTCCTTACATTTCTTTGCAGTATTGAGTCGATTTAGCATCTCTTCTGTTAGGGGTTCTTGATATAACTTGACTCTGCATCCGCTTATGTAACTTGGTAGGATGTCACATTCTAGAGTGGCTAGTTGTACTGCTCCACTTGTGGAGATCCTATTGATTATCATTGGTCCATAGCCTCTCTTCTCTAATTTCCGTGCATGTTGCTTCAAGGTGTAGACTAGGACTAGGTCTCCTACTTTCAAGCCCTTATCCTTCACATGTGCATCAAAATATGCTTTTTGCCTCTTGTTGGTTGCATAATTTCCTGTTGCAGCTCTCAATCGTGTTTCACCTAAAGGTTCAAGATCGAAGATTCTAGAGGAGAGTTCATGGCTTGTCCAGTCGTGCTTGTGTGCTACCTTCAATATAGGTATCAAAAAGTCCAATGGTAGCATTGCATTTTGGCCAAACACCATCTGAAAGGGTGTGGCTTGGAGTACCGTTTTATAGGCAACTCTGTATGCCCAAACAGCATGGTGTAGCTATTTGTCCCAATCAGAGCGTTTATTATTAACTAATTTTGTCAATACATTGCATAGAATCTTATTTATGCTCTCAGCCTGTCCATTAGCTTGTGGATGATAGGGGGCAGACTTCTTATGTATCACCAAGAATTCTTGGAGAAGGTTTTCTATGACTTCATTCAAGAAATGTGTGCCTCTACCACTTACTAGCTCTATTGGTAGCCCGTATCTGGTGAACACATTCTCAAATAAGAACTTAGCAGTGGTGTGTGTGTCATTCTTTGTTGTAGATTTTACTTCTACCCATTTGGTTAGATAGTCAGTGGTCACAATAATGTATTCAGCATGGGAACCCTTAGCTGGGGGATTAATAGGACCGACAAAGTCTATTCCCCACTTAGAGAATGCACGTCCACCTATCATAGGTTTTAATGGCATCTCATCCTTACGCGTAGGGTACTGAGTTCGCTGACAAACATCACACCTCTTCACATAAGTATGTGCATCCATATGAAGTGTGGGCCACCAAAGACCTGCAAATAGTGTTGCCTTGATCACCCTATCTAGTGCAAAGTGTCTCTTGCTACACCTTGGTGAGCAGTTTCCAAGATCTTGAGATATTCACTCTCGTGGACACATAATGTAAGATACCCATCTTTTCCTCTTCTATATAGATTATCTCCAATGAGAGTATACTCTAAAGCTTCTTGTTCTAAACTCCTCTGTCTAGCCAATGTCATATCCTGGAGAAAGCTTTTCGTCCTCAAGAAGGCTACTAAGGGTTCACTCCAATCTGGCACTAAAGACACTCGATAAAGAGTGGCATGTTCCACTGGTGGTTTAGTGCAGCACATTGGGCATTCTTTGCACATCCTATGGACATCAGCTTCCATAGTTGGCCAGTGCACTCCAAGTCTCCTCAATGTCTGTAAGGTTCTTTGTCTCGAGTAGTGTTGCGCTAATGCACCCACATGTGCTAATTGCATCCACTTTGCATACTCATCCTCTTCCACACAACAGGCTAATACTCCTTGATCTGTATGTTTGTACATACTTCCTGCCATGATATGATACTTTTGGGCTTTTACCACCTCCCTATCTTGAGTGTTTACTACTAGATGTTTAGGCCCATATGTGAGTACTGGCACTAAGCACTTGTCCCACTGTGGTACAACCTCTAAACTAAACAAGTAAGCATCAGGAAGGTCATCTGATACTCCTTGTGGGGCCTCTCCAGATGTGAGCCTAGATAGATGATCTACTCTCAAATGAGTTTTGCCTTTCCTCACCACAACCTCAAAGTCATACTCCATTAGTAAGAGGAACAATCTTACTAATATGCCTGTGTTGCATGGCTTGCTCACAAGATATAATAATGCTTGATGGTCAGTAAAAAAAATTAAACTTATTTGCAAGAAAATAGTGTCTAAACTTTTTAACCGCATATACCATGCCTAATCCTTCTTGTTCAGTGGTCGTATAGTTCCGTTCAGCTGCATTCAATTGTCTACTAGCATAGGCAATTGGAAGGTCCATATTGCCTTCACCTGTAGGTTGTGCAAGTACACACCCAATAGCATAATTGGATGCATCCACATGAACATGAAAGGGTTTGTTCCAATCAGGGGTGGTCAAGATTGGTGCAGAACACAATCTTCTCTTGAGCTCGTTGAAAGAATTCTCACATTCATCAGTCCACTCGAAATTAGTCAAAAGTCTGTATAGAGGCCTTGCAATGATGGCATACATGTGTATGAAACGTCAATAATAACCACAATGTCCCATGAAAGCTTGTACTTCCTTGAAATTTGTCAGACATTGGTCTATAGAGACCATTCCATGTGTGTGTGGGATGAGGGCTAGTTAGCCAAGGTCCTAAGCTCGGGGGTATATCCTAAGCTATTTGATGGTTAATGAGTGTTGCATGTTGGCCACATGGCGATGATAGATCATTCCAGATCACTGCTATTTTAGATACAAGAGGATATAAATGGATGGGAGGAGAGTGGCACACACAGCATTCACATGTCTTCTTTTGAGGAGAGCCTCACACTTGGTATCAGAGCATGGTTTTTAGTTATTTTTGGAGAGGACTCGCGTAGTGGCTGGGAGGGTTCGTGCATGCTTTTTCGTGGTCGTTCAAGGATGATCTTGCTTGTCGTCCATTGGGAGAGCCCAGTGATCACTGTTGTCATGGAGGAATGTCTGTAGAGTTTATATGGTGTAAAAGGTATTGAAAGCACAGCCCATGGGAAGCCACCCTACGGTCGCCCGCTTCCGAAGACGCTTGTCGCATGGACAGCCGGCCTCCAGAAGTTATGCCCGAAGTTCTGAGCGCGTGCGACCTATCCTTTAGTGTTTCAGTATACAGGAAAAAAATATATTATTTTTCCAGAGTCCCAGCCATTTCATACAGCAGCCGAGAGTTCTACGCATCTTTTTCGCTTGGGAAGAGGAGAGCTGCTCAATATATATGTTCCTTGGATTATATCAGTGCATGTGGGATTAACTCAGATATGCTTGCTGCTATCATCAATGAGAGGAGAGAGCCATCACCGTGGCTAGAGAGTTTTATACACAGGGCGTTGATTTTGGAAGATTTGATTAAGGCTATAGTTGAAGCTTTGCTTCTTAGCATAAGCTTTTCCAATTTGCCTTATCTCCTTTCACTTCTTGGACCCTAACTTGGATATATAATCTCCAAACTCTGAGTTTTTTGTTGCTATGACAAGCTCTTTTAGAGCTCTTTCCAGAGAGTGGCTCGAAGCCATAGTTTGGAATTATTTCCTTCCTGCAACAGAGGGTGAAAGTGGACTATTTTTCATCGAGCATCATCAACAAAGCACTTCTTGAAGCCTTATGCGATCCATGAACCAAAAGGGAGTGGATATTCTATTCTTTCCTCTTCAATTGGATGCTTCAAGAATATCAAAAGAATTTGAGATAAGTATTTAGTCAATATTTGGTTGATTATTCTGTTGATTGGGCATGTTAGAAGTATTCTTGCAGTACGCGTAGGATGACGTAAGTAGAGTGTTAGTAGAGATGTATGTTCGGTGCTTGAGCTTTTCTTGCAGGTGGTAAGTATCGGCAGGTATCGGAAAAAAAAAAAAAAAAAAAAAAAAATATATATATATATATATATATATATATTTATATATATATATATATATATATATATATATATATATATATATATATATATATATATATATATATATATATATATATATTGATTGAGGGCCTGTAGAGCCCAACAACATACTTGGAAAAGTTTTCAATTGCAGGTGTACGTTGAGAAGACAAAATAGATTGTGCCTGCCGGCACTGATGATTTGATTTTGTTGAATGCTTGACGCTTTTCGAAATTATTTCAGATTTTAAAGTGACGCCATTAGGCTGCCAAAATTTTTAAAATATTAGCATGCATGCACATTGAAGTTTAGGAAACATATTAAAGTTTCTTTCTTTTGTCTTTTTCTATTAAGAAAAGGCTTTGATTGGTTCTTTTTCCGCTTGCCACTAGTATATACGATGATTAGTGTTTTATTATTTTTTTTTTAAGAGAGAAAAGAGAGAAAACCAAAAGAAAAGTTACTTGCCTTTAGTCCTAGTATGGAATCTGAACCATCATCACCTACTAGAATAGATACCCTTATGCGAGAACCTCCAGTTGATCCAATTCAAGCCATGAATAATAGAATTTCATTCTTAGAGAGTTCTCTTCAGGATATCTTGGAACATGTGCGTGGTTCCAAGAAAGAAGAAGAGCCGCTCGATTCTGATTTGCCAGAGATGGAGGTAGATGTTGCGAACATTTGTTTTATGTAGGGTACAAGTTTCAAATTATGTAAATACCTTTGGGAATTCTTCAAATACTTCAAGAAGGCTCATATTATTCATAAAATTTAGCAAAAATACCACGTGAGTTCTAGAACATGGTGAGTCAAATTAGTGAGTCACAAGGGAGCTTCAGTGGTGTCCTAGTGGAAGGTCGATGTGGCTAGTTCTCAAAGTCCATCAATACTTTGCTTATTTGAGCACTTGAGTCATGTAATACCTCCATCCAAGTGTCTACCACGAATTTAGATGTATTAGGAAGGTTTTAGATTAGTTTCCCATGCTATAAAAAGAGGAGAAAATTCGTGATCTTGTGGGATGTCCAAGAGAGTATCTCTATGCTACTCTAGTTTTTGTATGCAGAGCTTGTATCTCCCTCATTATATATCCAAATTACATGTTTGATAGCTCATTTGAAAGCTCTTCTTGTCTACTTTCATAGTACCAATTTTCATAATCATTGGATTTGTGAGCTGAGAGCAACACTCTCTGCAAGTAGTGTGTGATCTCTGTTTTTTATCCCTGCTGAAGGTCTCCATTAAACATCCAACTTGCAGAGGTCATATCTCCTTGTGTATGTATTCAAATCATGTGTTCTTTGGCTTGTTAGAAAGCTCTCCAAGTCTATTTGTATTCTGGAAATTTTCAGATTCATTGGAGTTGTGAGTTAAGAGCAGTAGTCTCTGCAAGTGATGTATGTCCTCAGGTTCATCTCTGTTTTAAGATCTCCATTAAAGCTGCATATTGCAGAGGTCATAGCTCATTGAGTATTTATCAAAATTGAGTGTTCTTTGGCTAATTGGAAAGCTCTTGGTCTCTAGTATATGTGGTTAAAACAGTTTTAAAAACTTTTGAGTGAGTAGAGAGTAGTAAGCTTTGCAAGAATGACTGGTTTTCTATGATGAAGTTTGTGAGAAGGTCAACTTGTTCCTAGGGGGTTCCACCTACTTCCTGCTATACTTTGGAGGTCAATAAACTCCAACATTGGTATCAGAGCAAGTACTTGGAGGCTTGGAGAAGGTTATCATACCTTGACGAAGAATTTGAAGCTATCATAGAAGCAGTTCATCATCAACACTACACAAAGGTAGAAGAAGATTGCAAGGAGGCATCTGAAGCAACATCCAAGCAAAGAAAGGTGCACATACCTCATTTACAAGGTAAATATTATATTTCTTCTCATCACACACATTGGAAAGGAGGCTTAAAGGAGGAAGCTTAGCATTTGTATTATGGGAGACCAACATGCACAAATAGAGAAGCTTGATAAGACCAATTATCAGGCATGGAAGTTTAGAATCACAGCATACTTGCAAGGTAGAGGCTTGTATGGTTTGATTGACGGCACAGATATCAAACCCACATTACCAGAGGACCCAAATCAGCAACAATTGAGGGAGTTTAGACTTTGGAATGAGAGAGACAAAAGGGTTATATTCATTTTATCACAAAATATTCAAAATTCAATGGTAGGACACATACAAGATCTAGACACAAGTAGAGATGTTTGGCTTGCATTGGAAAGGTTGTATGCTACAGGTACAAGAGCAAGGAAGATTCAACTCAAAAATGAGTTGAATAACATAAAGAAAGATACAAGGACATCGGTCAATGATTACATATTGAAAGTTAAAGAGATTGCAGATCAACTAGGATCAATTCAAGCTCATGTGGAGGACGACGACTTGGTTGCACATACTCTCAACGGACTCAAAGATGATGAGAGATGGAAACCCTTCATTACTTCAGTTTATGTCAGAGGAGAATTACCAGATTTTGATCAACTTATTGCCCTCATGGTCACGGAGGAGATGAATCTAAATGATTCTACTTCAAAACAAAAAGGATCTCAAGGACAAGCTCTTTATGTAGGATCATCAAGAGGTGGAAACAGAGGTGGAAGAGGTTCAAATAGAGGTCGAGGAAGAAGGATCGATGATCAAAGGACTTCAAGTGGCTTCTTCAACACAAGAGGAAGAGGAAAATCAAGCGCTAGAGGTACGAGAGGCTACTACAACTACAACCAAAGACAAAGGAGTGAAGATAATAAGAACAATTGCTATATATGTGGAAGGTATGGACACTATGCCAAAGATTGTTATCAAAATGAAAATAATCAAGGTGGTAATCGAAGAAGAGGCTATTCAAGAAGAGGTAAACAACAAGGAAATTATGCAGTTGAAGGTAAAAGTGATGATTATGATTCTCTTCTTATGATGAATGTAGAAACTAAGATGAATTCCAATAGTGATGTATGGTATGTAGATAGTGGTTGTTCTAATCACATGTCTCATGATGCTTCATGGTTTTCTAATATGCATAATCCGTCATGTAAAGGTCATGTTGAAACAGGAGATGATACAACACATAAGATTATGCAGGTTGGAGATGTTGTTATGCAGGATAAGAGCAAGAAAAATTGCTTGAAGGATGTACTTTATGTGCCAACGATCACTAAGAATTTGATGTCGGTTGGTCAAATGGTAGAAAAAGGTCTACAAGTGAGATTTAATCATGCAGGTTGCTTCATTGAGGATCCAAAGCAAAGGAGGTTAATTGCTAGAGGTCAAAAACAAGGTAGATTGTTTACATTCAAGGTAAACCCAAATCATACAAACTATTTCTCTTATGGTATGCATCGAATAGTAGAGCTTGATCTATGGCACAAAAGGATTGGACACATGAATGTACACAGGTTAAAGGAGCTATAAAAGAAGAGGATTGTTGAAGGATTACCTGATCTTACTAAGCAACATATGGTGCATCTTTGTGAAGCATGTCAAATGGGTAAGCAGAGTAGACAACCTTTCAAGCATTCAAGTTATGTAAGTGATGGTTTGCTAGATCTCATACACACAGATGTGTGGGGACCTACTAAAGAGGCATCCTTGATTGGTAATAAGTACTATGTATCATTCATTGATGATCATAGTAGAATGACATTTGTGTATTTCATTAAACATAAGAGTGAGGTCTTTGATTGTTTCAAGAAGTTCAAATCATATGTCGAAAAGCAAACAGGAAGGTATATTAAGAAGCTAAGGTCTGATGGAGGGGGAGAGTATTTCTCTCAAGTTTTTACTGATTTTTTGTATGATGAAGGTATCAAAAGAGAAGTTACATGCAGGTATACTCCACAACAAAATGGAGTCGCAGAAAGAAGAAACAGAATCATAGCAGAAGCATCTAGAAGTATGCTTAATGATATGTGTTTGCCTAATTATTTTTGGGCTGAAGCTGTTAGCACAAGTGTTTACATTATGAATAGAGTTCCGACTGCTGGAGTTCATCATTTGACACCATATGAGGTATGGCATGGAAGGAAACCAAGTGTAAGTCATTTGAAAGTATTTGGTTGTGTATGTTATGTACATGTACCTAGTGAGGTGAGATCTAAACTTGATGCAAAATCAGAAAAATGTATATTTATTGGTTATGCAGATACTCAAAGAGGATATAGATGCTATAATCCTCATACCAATAAGGTTGTTGTGTCAAGAGATGTAAACTTTGATGAATCACTTTCATGGTATGCAGATAAGAATTGTTTGCAGGACATGGATGAAAATGAAGAAGGTGTGGTTGAAGGAGATGAATGCATAGTTCAGCCATCAGGAAGTTTAAATGATGAAAGGAGTGGTCTAGATGAAGAAAGAGGATCACCTTTCAATGGAAGATTAAGGCAAGAGTCACCTCCAAGTGTTAAAAGTAAAGGTAAACTCAAACTTGTTGAAGTTAATGATGAAGGAGAGGAAATTAGTGATGTATGTGAGTATGGAGAATCATCAAAGGTTCCTAATAAGAAAGGAAGAGCATCTACATTGGAGGTAAGAAGAACTTCAAGAGTAAGTAAGCAACCTCAAAGGTATACTTATGAATCTTTCATGAATACTCATTATGCTTTTATGACAAAAGTTGAGCAGGAAAATGAACCCACATGTTATGATGAGGCCAAAGGAGATGAAAAGTGGGAGAAAGCAATAAGAGAAGAAATGGAAGCACTTCAGGATAACAAGACTTGGAATTTAGTTCCAAGTACACCAAAGCAAAAGGTAATTGGTTGCAAGTGGGTTTTTAAGATTAAAAGAAATTGTGATGGTAGTGTGTCTAGATATAAGGCTAGACTTGTAGCAAAAGGATATAATCAAACTCAAGGTGTGGACTATGAGGAAACATTTAGTCCAGTAGCAAATATGGCAACGGTGAGAACTTTGTTGGCTTTAGCTGCATGTAAAAGGTGGAATATATATCAACTCGATATAAAGAATGCCTTTCTTAATGGTGAGTTAAATGAAGAAGTGTATATGTCACAACCAGATGGTTATGTGGATGCAAAATATCCTAATCATGTATGCAGGTTAAAGAAGGCATTGTATGGTCTTAAGCAGGCACCAAGGGCATGGAATGCAAGGTTGGTAAAGTATCTTATGCTGCAAGGATACACAGCGAGTCATGCTGATCCTTCACTTTATGTAAAACATGTAGATGGCATGTGTGTCTATGTATGCATTTATGTGGATGACTTGTTGATTACAGGGAATGATGCAAAAGCAATTGATAAGATAAAAGGTAATTTGGGAAAGGAATTTAAAATTTCAGATCTTGGTTTGCTCAGATACTTTCTTGGGAGTGAAATTGTGTATAGCGATGAAGGTATGTGGTTGATACAAAGAAAGTATATATGTGATATAAGGTTTGGTATGCAGGAATGTAAATTTGTTTCTACTCCAATGTAATGTAATGTAAAGCTGAGTGCAAAGGAAGGTGATGAGTTGCATGATATGAATGTATATAGATCCATGGTAGGATCTTTGATTTATGCAACAAAAACTAGACCTGATATATGTTATGCAGTGGGAGTATTGTCACAGTTTATGCATGAACCTAGAGTACCTCATATGCATGCAGCGAAAAGAGTGCTTAGGTATTTGAAAGGTACCATGAACGAAGGATTATTTTATAGTCATGATGTTGATCTAACTCTTAAAGTCTTAAGTGATGCAGATTGGGCTGGAAGCAAAGATGACAGAAGATCCACAAGTGGATATGTGGTAATAGCAGGAAACAAGACATTAACATGGAGTTCAAAGAAACAGCCTACAATTGCTTTATCTTCTACAGAGGCTGAGTATAGAGGTTTAGCATTGGCTACTACTGAGGTTATGTGGTTTAAAAAGTTGTTTCATGACTTGAATGTGCAAGTTGATGTACCACTGATATATGGGGATAACTTGAGCAGCATTCATATGACCTCAAATCCTATTTTTCATGCTAGAACAAAGCATATAGAGGTTCACTATCATTATGTTCGAGAGAAGGCCATGAACAATGAAGTGCAGGTTTCTTTTGTTGGAACAAAGGATCAAGTTGCAGATATCTTCACCAAATCCTTGGATGGACCAAAGCTTCAAAGATTCAACTATATTCTTGGCATGAAGGAAATACCCTTTGAAACTTGAGGGGGAGAATGTTGCGAACATTTGTTTTATGTAGGGTACAAGTTTCAAATTATGTAAATACCTTTGGGAAGTCTTCAAATACTTCAAGAAGGCTCATATTATTCATAAAATTTAGCAAAAATACCACGTGAGTTCTAGAACATGGTGAGTCAAATTAGTGAGTCACAAGGGAGCTTCAGTGGTGTCCTAGTGGAAGGTCGATGTGGCTAGTTCTCAAAGTCCATCAATACTTTGCTTATTTGAGCACTTGAGTCATGTAATACCTCCATCCAAGTGTCTACCACGAATTTAGATGTATTAGGAAGGTTTTAGATTAGTTTCCCATGCTATAAAAAGAGGAGAAAAGTCGTGATCTTGTGGGATGTCCAAGAGAGTATCTCTATGCTACTCTAGTTTTTGTATGCAGAGCTTGCAGAGCTTGTATCTCCCTCATTATATATCCAAATTACATGTTTGATAGCTCATTTGAAAGCTCTTCTTGTCTACTTTCATAGTACCAATTTTCATAATCATTGGATTTGTGAGCTGAGAGCAACACTCTCTGCAAGTAGTGTGTGATCTCTGTTTTTTATCCCTGCTGAAGGTCTCCATTAAACATCCAACTTGCAGAGGTCATATCTCCTTGTGTATGTATTCAAATCATGTGTTCTTTGGCTTGTTAGAAAGCTCTCCAAGTCTATTTGTATTCTGGAAATTTTCAGATTCATTAGAGGTGTGAGTTAAGAGCAGTAGTCTCTGCAAGTGATGTATGTCCTCAGGTTCATCTCTGTTTCAAGGTCTCCATTAAAGCTGCATATTGCAGAGGTCATAGCTCATTGAGTATTTATCCAAATTGAGTGTTCTTTGGCTCATTGGAAAGCTCTTGGTCTCTAGTATATGTGGTTAAAACAGTTTTAAAAACTTTTGAGTGAGTAGAGAGTAGTAAGCTTTGCAAGAATGACTGGTTTTCTATGATGAAGTTTGTGAGAAGGTCAACTTGTTCCTAGGGGGTTCCACCTACTTCCTGCTATACTTTGGAGGTCAATAAACTCCAATAGTAGATGCTCCAGATGAGCATCAAACTTCAGAAATCCCTAGAGATAGCATCTTAGTTAGAGAAGCCAAATAGTGCTAGGATTGTTGATGCGGTTGAGCAGTGGCTCAATGGCTCAGCAAGTGGGAACAGTGCTTTCGCTTGTGTCATATCATTGATGATAGGCACAAGATTCAGCAGGCCACTTATAACCTTATGGATGTCGCACATAGGTGGTGGTGTAAGATAGAGCAGGATAAAAAGGAGCCCACGACATGGGATCAATTTAAAATCCTATTTTATAACAATTTTGTACCACTTGATGAGAGGTCTAGAGCACTAGACACCTGGTTCTTCATCAGTCAAAAGAATCAATCAGTTCAGGAATATGCAGATAGGTATAGAGAGGTGATTCTTAAAGTACCTGATACCATTCCAGAATTTCTTCAAGTCCACAAGTTTGTTTTGGGACTCAGAGAAACTATCCGACCTTTAGTGAGAAAGGAATGGTGTCAGTCTTTGGCACAGGCCACAGAGATGGCCTTGGTTTATGAGGACGGCCATAGGAGCACAGGTTCTCAGGGCCAGAGATCCCCATGGACTAGGATTAGCCGACCTTTCCATACTTCGACTCCTGGTTTGGTTAGTGCATAGCCTTCTAGGGAGGCTAAGCAGGTGCACATGATCCAGACAGACTCAGGAGGAAAGAGAAAAGTGTCTGCTCTGGCTGAGAGGGCATATAACCGATCTATTCTTACCCCTCAGCAGAAAGAGAAGGCAATGAAAGAGGGTTTGTGCTATGGTTGCTTAGGGCAGCACTTGTATAAAGATTGTCCTAAAAAGAAAAAGATAGCAGCCACTATAGTCATAAATCCGACTCAGGCAGGGGGTGGGAATGAGGATGAATTTGGGGATTCCCCATCTCCATTACAATCTCCCATAGTGGCCATGATGGTCACTAAAAAGGTTCCGACTGTGCCAGATGCTGTGCTTTCCCCACTAGCACAAAAAGGATACCAGTTCCCAGATACTGAGCTTATTGTCATGAGAGGAGTCGTGGCAGGACAGCTTGTCAAGGTACTCTTTGACACAGGTTTGACTCATAATGTTATTAGTTCCTGATTAGTCAAGAGATTATGCTTAGACACGGTCAGTCATATTATACTTATACCGTAGAGCTAGCCGACGGGAAGGGAACTGAGACTTGTTATAGACGAGTAGTTGATCTTCCTATTCAAATCCAGTCCTATGAGGACATATTGGACTTTGAGATAGCGAGATTAGCTTGATTCGACTTAGTTCTTAGTAAGAAGTGGCATGCAAGGAAGAAACCAGTCATTGATTTTGCTTTGCATGTGTATCAGCTTGAGCATGAGGGAAGGAGATTACTGATCCGTGGAGAACCAGATCTCCAAGAGATGCGATTGATGACTGCTACCAAGTTGCTCAAAATTGATTGTAAGTATATCTATTTTCTTTATTTCATGTATTTGTTGTATGTTGAGATGGATTCATGCAATCATGGAGACTCAAGCTGGAATGCTCCAGCACTTTCAGGTTTGCCTCCTTGCAGAATTCCAAGAGTTGTTTTTAAAGGAATTACCATCAGGTTTGCCGCCTTGCAGGAATATAGAGCATAGAATCGAATTGGTACCAGGAGCGAGTCCGACCGCTCGGCCACCATTTCGAATGAGTTTGCAGGAGGAAAATGAAGTCCGCAAGGTCGTGGACGAGTATCTTCAAAAAGGGCTGATTAGACCCAGCTATCCATCCTTTGCTGCACCAGTTCTTCTTGTGAAGAAGAAGGATGGATCTTATAGGATGTGTGTCGATTATCGAGCACTCAATAAGATCACTATTAGACATAGATATCCCATGCCCCGGATTGATGATCTTTTGGATGCTCTAGGTGGAGCCATGGTGTTTAGTAAGATAGATTTAAAGAGTGGCTATCATCACTACTTCAAGAAATTCAAAGCACAGGTGGAGAAGGAATCTGGCAAGTTTATCAAAACTTTGAGATCCGATGGAGGGGGAGAGTATTTCTCCCATGAATTTTCTGAATTTTTGTAGGTCAATGGCATCAAAAGACAATTTACATGCAGGTATACCCCTCAACAAAATGGGGTAGCAGAGAGAAAGAACAGACACATAGCAGAGGTAGCAAGGTGTATGCTCAACGAAATGAATATGCCGCATTGTTATTGGGGAGAGGCTACATATACAGCCACATAGATGTCCTACATCAGGTATACATCATCTAACCCCTGAGGAAGCATGGAGTGGAAGAAAACCTTGCATTTCACATCTTAGAGTCTTTGGTTGTATATGCTATGTACATGTACCTGAAGAGTTGAGGTCAAAGTTAGATGCCAAATCTGAAAGAGATATTTTTTTGCGATATTCTATGGAACAAAAGGGGTATAAATGCTATAACCCCATCACCAAGGAGCTGAAGGTAAGTAGGGATGTTGTCTTTGATGAGTTGAAGCCTTGATATGCATGCACGAGTCCATTTTGCAGGTTGAAGACATAGGATAGACAGATTTGAAGAATGATGATAGAGTTCAAGAAAGCATGGATTTAAGTGGTCCAAGCAACTCATGCAACACAAGGACACCCTCACCATGGAGTGGAAGGCTTAGGGAAAGAGAGACCAGCTCTGAAGAAAGCAAAGTCAAAGGCAAAGAGAAGATTTTAGTTGAAGAAGGAAGCTATGTGGACGAGAGCATGTTGGAAGATGAAGAGATAGAAGAAATTCAAACTCCAGGAGTGGCCAAACAAAGAAAGAAGATGGCAACCACACCTAAAGGAAGTGAAAGAAGGTCTTCAAGAGTAAGATATCTAGTACAAAGGTTAACATATGATAATTTCATTGCAAAGCATTATGCATACATGACTCAGGTAATCAAGGACAAAGAACCAACTAGTTATGAAGAAGCTAAGGATTGCAAGGAATGGCAAGAGGCAATGAAGGAAGAGCTCAAAGCACTTGATGAGAACCATACTTGGAGCTTGGTACCAGCTCAAGAAGGCATGAAGATGATAGGTAATAAGTGGGTTTACAAAATTAAAAGAAATTCAGATGGTTCCATTGCTAGGTACAAAGCAATGGTTGGTGGCAAAAGGCTTCTCCCAAAGCTACGGGATAGATTATGATGAAACTTTTAGCCCCGTAGCCAAGATGCCAACAATTAGGACTTTGATTGCAGTGGCCACATCAAGGAAATGGAGCTTATATCAGTTGGATGTGAAGAATGCCTTCCTCAATGGAGAGCTTGAAGAAGTATTCTACATGAGCCAACCTCAAGGATTTGCTAGTATGAGGTACCCAAATCATGTTTGCAAGCTAAGGAAAGCACTATATGGACTAAAGCAAGCCCCAAGGGCCTGGAATCAGAGGTTAGTGGATTATTTATCAAGTTGTGGATACAAAGAAAGTGTTGCAGATCCATCACTTTACATGAAGAAGCAAGGAGACAAGACGGTATACATATGCATCTATGTGGACGATTTGATCATCACAGGAAGTGATATTGTAGGTATTAAAGATATCAAATCAAAGCTAGGAAAGGAGTTCAAGATATCTGATCTTGGGACACTAAAGTACTTCTTGGGAATAGAGGTAATCTATGCACACAATGGCATCTTCTTGATTCAAAGAAAATACTTGTTGGATGTGCTATACAAGTTTGGTATGAGTGGTTGTAAGCCACTTTCTCAGCCCATGGAGCCCAATACAAAGTTGGTTGCAGGTCAAGGAGAGGCTATACAAGATATTACACTATATAGAAGCATAATTGGTTCATTAATTTATGCTACATTCACTAGACCTGATCTTGCATATGTAGTAGGTGTTCTCTCTCAATTTTTGCATGCACCTACTCATGATCATCTTATGGCGGCAAGAAAGGTGCTTCGTTACATCAAGAACACCATCAAACAAGGTCTATTTTACTCATATGATGCTGATCTAAGTGTCAAAGGATATAGTGATGCTGATTGGGTAGGTAGCAAGGATGATCAAAGGAGTACATCGGGTTATGTTTTCATGATAGGTACAAAAGTGATCTCTTGGAGCTCTAAGAAGCAACCCACTGTTGCTCTTTCATCCATAGAGGCTGAGTACAGAGGTTTAGCATTGGCTACATGTGAGCTATTATGGCTTAAGAAGCTACTTAAGGACTTGGAAGTAGAAGTGGAGGAGTTTCCTCTTTATGGAGACAACATTTCAAGCATCTATCTAGCTAACAATCCCATGTTTCATGCAAGGAGCAAGCACATAGAGGTTCATTACCACTTCGTTATAGAAAAGGTGATGGCAAAAGAGCTAGATATAAGGTATGTGAACACTAAAATGCAGGTTGCAGACATGATGACAAAGTTTCTTGAAGGTACAAAGCTTGGAGGATTCAAGGAAGCTATCAACATAAGAGACATAGGCTGAAGCAACAAAGGAAAAGACTTGAGCTTGAGGGGGAGTGTTGAAAGTTTTTCAAGCTCAAGAGTGTGGGAACATGCCCCAAATTGAACCTTCCACATCATCCACAATCAAAGGAGGCTGATTTCCACGAGTTGGAGGCATCCAATTATGCCCATAATGGAAAGAAGTTGATTAGAGAAGATTTAGCTCACCTCTTGATGTGATTGGACCTCACTTTTGACATGTATATGCTTTTGATTGGTTAAAGAGGTTAGTATGTGGTCTTTAAAACCTCTAATGAGTTGTATTATGACTTAGAGTCGTGGAAATACGTGCCCAAGCTGCCCCCTTGCTTAAACACACCCCCTACTAGCTGTTCTCTGCATATTTTGCAGAAATTTCACTTTTACACACTCTATCTATCTAGATGTTTTTGGCAGACCACCCGGTCTTGTAATTGTTGTTTCTCCTTCATCCGGAATCCAATTGCAATGATTTTTGTCTTGTTGGAAAGCTTATAAGTTCTACTTTGTCTGGTATAAGTCTCACGTTCAGTGCCTGCACATGTGTAGAGAAATGTCCAGAATAGTGTCTGTCTAGTTAGCTCATACTCTATGAAGAGATCAAGTTATCTTTTTTGTTGCAGCTGGTTGAGGCATCATCTAGTATCAAAATGGAGTGATTTTACTCTCATTTGAAAGATCTTAAAGTCTAGGTTATGTTTGCAAAATTTCAATTTCAATCTCTGCATATACTCAGAGAAACTTAGAAAATACAGAGCCTATGTCTAAAAAATTTTAGGATCCTAGGAGGGTTCATTTGCTACACCAAGACCAACTCCATTGCACACAAGGATTTGGATGAAACCAAATGACACCTTCTTCCATTACCAAAATGGAGGCCAAGGCCATGATCAAGGGACCTCCCCTTTTTACAAATGAGGCTCTTCTTTATATAGAGAAGAAGAGAGGAATACGTGAATAAAACATGTGGTCAAAAGACCACATGTGCTAAATCAAAAGTAGGATCTTTATATGGTAGTGGGTTTCAAAAAGGTAACAAACTAGAGAGAGAGAGAGAGGGAGGGAAGTTTGCACGCATGTATACAAGAAGTGCTTCAAATCTAGGAATATCCAAAAAGAAGGTTTTCTAAAAAAGAAGTGTACTAAAGTCTAAGAAGGGTTTTTATGTATTTTTATGAAAAGATGATTAAGAAGGAGTTCCCATGAAGGAATAATGGAGAAATTAAACACTCCTTCATAAAGTCTTCAAGTCTCGTTGTAGTACCATGACTCCGCAACATGCCCCAACGCTTTCATAGAGAAGTGGTAGCAATTGCAGCTCCTGCACCTGAGTCCAAAATTGCCTTGGTTGTGTATCCCTGATGGGTAACGAGAAGATAGGTGTTTCCTTCTTCTCCTTTGCTCATGTCTCCTATCTTATCCAATGGTATTTCTGGCACTGTTCTCTGAGATCCTACCTGGGAACGGGGTTTTGCTATGTCTTGCACTTGCTTGGCTACATGTTTCCACAATTCAGGCTTAACCTTGAGTAGCTCTTCTAAAGTGAGACTGCACTGCACTTTAGTATTCTTTACTACCTCTGTATTCCTAGGTATGATTGAGTCTTCGTTTCTTATCATGACCATGGGTGCTCTCATGCAAGTAGACTTAGCTTCCCATGGGCCTGTGAAATGGGGTAATTCCTGCAAGGAATTAGATTCGAAGTCTAACCTCTCATGAAATTGGACACTCTCCTGCTCTCCATAAATGAAAGGAATGTCTTGTGGGAATTGATTGTTCGCGTCATCCACAATTTCAATTGGAGGCGGGTCTTTACTTTCTTTAGCCCATTTCTCTTCTTGAATCTCTCGCAGGAATTCTGGTGAATACCGATTCATAGAAGAAGAAGTGTCTAGTTCAGTGGAGTTAGGCACATAAGCTTCCTGGGGAGGAATGCTTATTCTATCACTTGCACTCTCTTTAGACTGTGAGATGGCTCCATGTCCAGACTTTGCAAGTAACCTCTCCAATCTATCTAATAGACCATCGAAATGCAATGGTGTTCTAGTGGAGCTAGAGCCATTGAAGAAGCGACTGGTTTCAAACATAGCTTGCGCCAATTCTACCATCTTAGCACAAAGTTTTGTTCTCTCTATCTCTAGATCGGCTCTAGGGTAACATTTATCATGATCTATCACATTTGGCCCTTCTTGGATTCTGGCCTGATATGCTTTAAGCATCATGTCTAGATCCTCAGGAATGGGATCGGCTAGGACTGATCCTACTTTGGGTGGTGGGTGGGTTACGTGTGGTGGATTAGAAGGTTGGGGAATAGAAGGTGATGGGTTGGAGGGAGATGGAAATGGGGGTGGCAGGGCGGAGTGAGAGTGCATTTGAGATGTGAGTTCAAGTATCTTGGCTTTTGTTTCTCTCAAGCTTTCCTCTAGTTCACTCATTTTCTGTGACCATTGTCTTTTCATTCTCTCCCAGCTATCTCTCCAAGCTCTTGTCCTTTTCTTGGTTATACTCTCTGTCTCACTAACCTCAGAACTCTTTTCCTGCCCTACTCCTTGAGTTTGCTGCAAAGCTTGAGCTCGGGTGACTACTTGCACTAGCGTAGTGGAAGTCACACTTCCTATAGAGTCTACTATTAACCCAATAACATTGATAGGAGAGATTTTTGGCATATTGATGGGGTTCTTGGGACACTCTCGTAACAAATGCTCCTTTCCACAGTCTGGGCAAAAGCCTTGAATTGTCACAGATTAGGTTTGTGTAGGGGCCGGTAGAGGGCAGTCACAAATGAGGTGATCTCCCTGACATCGAAAGCATGTGTTGGAGCAAGTCTATGACAAGCCTAAGTATTGGCTTGAGTCCCACAAAGTCATAGAAGAAGCTTGAAAATGAAGACTATGCAAAGTTCACTTGTGAACTACCTCTTGTAACTTTTGAAGAGTTTACTTAATGTAAAAGTGAGAGAATCTTAAGTGGTTGAGTCCATTTGATCAAAAAGGGAAAGAGGAGCCACGAATTTGTGATTTGTGGTAGGTAGAGAATCAAATCAATCACTAATTGATTGGAGAGTGATTGAGAGAAGTTAGCCTCCCAAGCTCAATTATAAATAGATGTCAGTTTTAGTCGTGGTTAGAGAGACCTATGTGAATACCTCCAAGAGCTGAGCTTTATGCCATATCAAGGTGTGATTCCAAGGCACAAATATGTATCAGTAAGTCCATTGTATTGTACAAGCAATATACTTTCATTTTCATGATCATTTGAGTTCATATTTCCGTGTTCTTGTGAAGTGTACTACTCACTGCCATATCTCTCAGTTTTCTTTGTCAGATTGCAGAGATGGTTTCTCTGAGCTTGGTGCATCATTTTTAGTGATTTAACTTGATAATGTTAGCTCTGTAAGTCTACTATATGCTCATCAATTTTCATTTCATTTGGGTATTGCAATCTTGAGTTATGTTTAGTTGAAGTCAACCATGTCTGTCATTTTCACTTCTCTGTCAGGTACCCGATTTTTTTACTCATCTTGTCAGAGCTGTTTCTCAGTGTGTACTTATCCAAATTCAATGATTTAAAGTTTTTTGGATTGAGCTTACTGTCTAGTATAAGCATACAAATTTTCATAATCATTGAATTCTTAAATCTGGAGTTATGTTGATTTTTTTGTTCACTGGTCTCAAACTGTAGCAGCCCGTGAAAATCGGGATGATGTCATCAGTTGCTAAGAGGAATTAAGTTCATTGGTTATGTGCTCAGAGAATTATGCAAAACACTGGATAGGTGTATGAACCAAAATAGCAAGTTCTTCACCTCTGAGCTAACTCCAACTTATCTGTTTTGATCTATCTTTTTGTGAGTGATATTCCAAGGTACATAGGGTGTCTAATAAATCTATTGGCAAGCTAAAAGGGCCCACCATATACTCCTGGAGTTCATTTGGCTGGTGTAGATCAAGGATTTTGCAACACCTCTTCATCTTCAAGCACATACCTATCCATCTCTTCACAACATGGCCCTCTAGGAAATGGAGGTCTTATCTACCTAGGCTAAGGTCTAGAGTTGGGGTTTGCGTACATGACATTCGTATAATCTGCCTCCCAACTAGATTCACTGGGTTCTTCATAATAGTATGACTCATTATGCTCGGGTGACTGCATGTAGTAAGCATGTGGGCTATCAATATGTGTGGAGTCAAAACTATGGTCACTTGGATCACTTTCTGATAGCAATGGTGTTACTGGGACTATGGCTCTGTTCAGATTTTCTTCAGTAGATGCATATTTCACTAGAGTCACATTGGTTGGAGCAGGGGGTTGCTACGCTAGGATTGGTTGAGGTCTCTGCTGCCCTTGATAGGGTGGTAGAATTGTTGTGGTGGGTACTGAGTCTGGAATCTACCCTGTTGTGGATATGGCTGAGGGTAGTTTTGCCTAACAGTTGGCTTGTTATAAGGACAATCTTGTGTGGTGTGGTTGGTGTACCTTCGCTCTATGGTGCAGTACTGGCTACTAGGATTCACTTGGGGTTGAGCCATAATGGGACATACACTCGCCATATGGTCACCTCCACAAGTATAGCATCGTTTTCTTGGAGCAAATCTTGGAATTTGTTTGCTAGAGACATCTAGTTTTTCAGCTACCTTCTCTGCAAGTTCCTCGATAGATGTGGATTGACCGGAAGTAAGGCTACTAGAATTATCTGAATCCTTGTAGATTTTTGAAAGCTCCAGCTCCTCTCCTAGATTATCCTCAAGGTCTATGCACATGCGTACACATATGATCTGAGTTTGGTACTCAGCAATCCATCTAGAAACAAACCCACTTGCTTGGCTGGTGTGGGTAACTATGGCATCCGACACATATGTGTATCCTCAGATACACATATGATCTGAGCTTGGTATTCAACAATCCATCTAAAAACAAAGCCACTTGCTTGGCTGGTGTGGGTAACTCAAGCATCGGACACCTCTCTAGGTACTGCCTAAACCGTCTTCCTGCCAGTCTGACCGTCTCTTGAGGTGTTTGCTTAAAGCTATGGATTAGTGAGGAAGTATTATGCCGTATGCCACTCTTAGAAAACTCAGTGACAAAAGCTTCTAAAAGTTGGTCTATCCTCCTAAACTACATCTCATGTAGTGGTTGAAACCACGTAAGAGCTGTGTTTCTAAGAGTTAGGCCAAAAGCATTGTATTGTGTGAATAGGTCCTCAACCTGTTCAGCTCTCAAGACTTGCCTAAATTCTGCCACATGGTCGTAAGGGTCTCCAGTGCCATCGAAGTAATTCTTCATGGACTTCAGTAGCTGGGTTGACCTCAAGATCCTAGTGTGTTCTCTCGGCCTTGGCAAAGGGAAATCATCAGCATTTCTTTGGTTCCTTGGGGCTCTAGGTCTCTCGGTTTCTTCTCTATCTGTTTCTGTTCTCATCCTTTCTCTTCCCAAGGGGTTGGCAAAACTTACCTCGGGTCTGTCTCTACTTCTGTCCCTTTGAGCTACATGAGCTTGGGAGGTCACAACTCCTTGGTGGCTGTAGGAGACATTAGATCTTGGATGGGGAAAAATGAAAATTCACCCTTCCAAGTGTAGTCATGTCTGCCATGCTCGGTGACCACGAAGATCCTCTCTGACGTATTGTCTAGGTAGGTTACTTTGCCTGGGCTATCAAGGTCTTTTAAACTCATAGATTGTGAGAGCTCCCACCTCATTGGGCTGGTCAGGCTTATACCTCCAAAAAGCCTTGTCAATTTCGTGGTTTAAAAGCAAATCTATGCTCTTATTGTCCTGGGGAACCCACTCTGGAGTAATGATTCTGGTCAGGACTGATTTGCCACGGGGAGTCCTCGGCTCTCTTCCTAAGTTCCCTTGCTCTATGTCACTCATGTCGGTCTCTTCAATCACATTGCCAAGCTCGTCTGTCCTATCTGGAAGGGTGGTGACTACATAAATAGTCCCTTCTTTATCTAGGTATGCTACATCCTCAAACTTGACTACCGGATGTTCTAGTCCATGGGGTTGATCGGTGTTCTTAATCTGGACCACAGATCTTCTCAACCCGTCTTCGTAGACGCGAGCACCTAGACGATTAGTCCTGATATATTCCAATTGAGTCTTGTAAGGTCCTTCTGGCTTTTCTAGGTACGCCACCCCTGAACTACCTATTGGTCTCTCCATGTGATAGGACATCTCAGAATCGCTTGTTTCTGATCTTGGAGTGTATGGATGTTGGCAGCAACCAGAGGCATAGAAGACACGGAAGCATGTGAAGACAGAGCATAACAAAGAAGCAGGGAGTCAATCAAATCATTTTTCAAAGAATTATATTTTATAAATACTTTTCAAAACCTCCAACAGTGATTTTCATCATTTTTGTACCATATGTAAATAGAAAAACCCCTTTTTGTAATTTCATAGCTCCATTTTATGCAAGCCGAGGAGTCCTCGAGATTGAGGAGCTTAGAAAGAATGCGCGTACCAATTTTGGTTAGTTTTAGACACCGTTTACCCTTTCAAATAGCGCCTAGAACCTATTTTTTAACTATGCCGGTCACTAGATGTGAAACCGGTCAAAACTAGTCTAGAATCTATAAAAAGAGCTAGAGAGCTCATTTTTTAGGGTAGCTTGTTGGTTAGCGTGAGCTTAGAACTATATTGAGCTTGTAATTGAGATCTTGAGCAATAGAGTTGATTTACTACCTTCCATTGTGTCTTGCTTGTCTCTTTGTTGTGTGTGTGTATGTGTGTGTGCATGTCTATGCTTCTCACCTTCACTCTCACTACATCTCACGTTCACGATCTTCATATCACTCCTATCTCTTTCGCAGATTGACATTAAGGAGGTGAAGCTTCTTAACATGGTTCTCACCATTGTGCTAGAACAACACCAAATTTGGCGCCATTGCGGGGGATCGAGTCTAGGACGAATGTGTGATGGTAAGAGTATAGCAAGAAGTGGCATTGGAAGGTAAAATTTTCAGTTTTTATTGTTGTTTTTAATTAGTTTTTAGTGTTTTTCACCTCCTCCACACTCCATCTTCATCACCGTCTCATCATCTTCAACTCCAAAAAAATCAGAAAATTCACCATATCCACCCATTTTCCTCATTTCCCCTTATTTGTGCATGCGAGAGAGTGAGAGAGAGCTTTTGTGCTTGCATGTGCTTTTGTGTTTTTGAGTTTTCTTGTAGGTACAGTGCTCCAGTGCATCAGGAAGGCTGCAAAAAGGTAAAATTTCACTTTTTGTCAGAGATCTGCCGAGTGTGTCAAACCATCGCAATGGTCTGCCAAGTTCGGCATTTTTGGTAAGCGACCACACCACGAGGTAGGCGACATACGCGCATACACGGATCCACAAACACATTTGCAAAGTCATCATTTTGGTGGACCATCACGATTGGCTCACACCATCGTGCTTGTGTCACACCATCGCGATTGGCTCACGCTATCGCGACGGTTCGGCCGGACCATCACGATGGTCCCGCACCATCGCGACAGCTCACTTGAGCCATCGCAATGGTTCACTTGGACCATCGCGACGATCCTCTCGACCCCATGCCATCGTGATTGGCTCATGCCATCGCGCTGATGCTGCCACGTGGCAAGCTAGACCATCGCGATCATTCATTCCTGACCATCGCGACGGTTCACCTGGACCATCGCGACGGTCCTAGACCATCGCGATTATCTCAGACCATCGCGATTGCTCACCGCAAACGCATTTTTAGGGTTTGATTTTTTGGCCAATTTTGGGGCTATTTTTGGCAAATTTTTGGGTGATTAGACTCATAGGAGACCCCTAGCTCATATTTGGAGAAAAACCTGTTTGTCAGTTTTTACCCCCCAGGGCCTGAACGGTCATATCTTTTTCATCCGAAGTCCGTTTTTCGAGCTTTATAGCTCGTTAGAAAGCTCTTTACGAGTACTACGTGACCATCTGTGGGACTAGGACAGAAAGGGGGCCTTGGAAGAAAATTTTGCCAAACGTTGAGGGACAAAAAAGCGTATATACTCAAGTGCTTGATCATCCATTTGAGAATTGGTCTAACATTGGACTTTTATGCAGTGAGGTTAGCTACACAAGTGACTGTCAAGAGTGAATTCAAGAAAAGAAAGAAGAAAGAAACCATGCCAAAAGAAGAAGAATCCTTGTTTGAGGTTCCGAAGAACTTCAAGAAATATGAAATAGAAGATAGATGAATCATGGTACGAATGCCTAACAGAAAAGCTGGCATTGGAGAAGTATATGATAACTGAGAGAAAACCAAAAAAATAATAGTTGCCATAGAAGGAGAAGAAGAAAAGTGTACCCACATAGGGCATGATTTGACGAAGGAAGAAGAAGAAGAGTTAGTTGCCCTATTGCGCGAATATAGAGATGTGTTCGCTTGGAGTTACAAAGATTTGAAAGGAGTAGATCTGGATATATGTTCCCATAGAATCCCTATGACTCCGGATGCAAGACCGACAAAATAGAAACCATACACGTACAATGATAACTACGCTGGAGAAGAAATAGATCGTTTGATAGAAGCAGGATTCATATACGAAATTGAGCATACCGAATGGGTATCCCCCAGTGTGGTTGTGCCCAAGAAGAATGGCAAATTGCACGTGTGTATTAACCTTAAAAAAGTTAATGCCGCCATGATTAGAGACAGTTATCCTCTTCCTATCACGGACCACTTATTGGAAAGAGTTGCGAGCAAGAAAGTTTACAGCTTTCTTGATGGTTTCTCAGGCTATAATCAAGTAGCCATTGCTCTAGAAGATCAACACAAGATGGTTTTTGCCACAGAATGGGGCATATTTGCATTTCGTGTGATGTCATTTGGCTTAACAAATGCACCCGCTACTTTCCAACGACTCATGTGTCATGTTTTTAAGGAATTCTTACGCAAGAATTTGGAAGTCTATGTTGATGACTTATGTGCACATTCAAATGTGAGACAGACGCATATCCCAGAGTTAAGACAAGTATTTGACAAATGTCAAGAATATCAAGTAACCCAAAAAAATGCGTTTTCATGGTCAGACAAGGCAAAATTCTAGGATACATTGTGTTAAAGAATGGAATTTTGACAGATGAAGAAAAAGTGAAAGTAATTGCAGATCTACCTAGACCAAGCAATGTAAAAGAGGTACAAGCATTTATGGGTCATTGTGGTTACTATAGACAATTCATACACATGTATGCAATCATAGCCAAGCCATTGTATTCTCTTTTGACCAAGTTTGAATGGACAAATGAGTGTGAGAATTTATTCAATGAACTTAAACGACGTTTGTGCTCAGCACCTATATTGACAACCCCGGATTGGAGTAAGCCATTCCATGTACATGTGGATGCATCCAACTATGCCATAGGATGTGTGTTAGCACAACCCACGAGTGAAGGTAATATAGATCTCCCCATAGCTTACGCAAGCAGACAGTTGAACGCAGCAGAAAGAAATTACACCGCTACGGAACGAGAAGGATTAGGAATGATCTACGCAGTAAAGAAATTCAGGCATTATTTGTTGGCAAAGAAGTTCAAATTCCTTATGGATCATCAAGCATTATTGTACTTAGTCAATAAGCCATGTAATACAGGAAGATTAATACGTTGGTTTCTATTACTTATGGAGTATGATTTTGAAGTAGTAGTCAGGAAAGGAAAGACGCATCTCAGAGCTAACCACCTCTCGAGACTAACCACAAGAGAAGCTCCTCAAGGGATAGCAGATGAATTACCGGATGCATATTTGTTTAACCTTGAGATAGCACCAGAATGGGCTAAGCCGATAGTCCCTATTCTCACATATGGACCCAAGAATCCTAGGATAAGGATCAAGGAAGGAGAGATTACCAAGTCTCAGAGATATCACATCATAGCAACAAGCATATATAAACAAGATAATCAAAAGATTCTTGCTTGTTGTGTAGATGAATCAGAACATGCAAATTGGTTGCAATTAGCACACATAGGTGCATTAACACAAAATCATTCAAAACATCGTACATTGCAGACTTTGCATAGACTAGGAGTCTATTGGCCTACGATGGAAGCAGATGTCTACAAGTTGTGTAAAGAATGTCATGTTTGTTGTGAAAGACCACCGGTAGAACATGCTACACTATATCACGTGTCTCTCACACCAGAATGGAGTGAACACTTAGTGATGTACTTGAGGACGAAAACATTCCCTCAAGGAATGACCTTAGCACGACAACGAAGTCTAGAGCAGGAAGCTCAAGAATATTCACTTATTGGCGATAATATATACAAATGAGGACGAGATGGATATCTAAGATAGTGTGTTCATGAAAGGATTACTTGAGCGTATTGGAGACTGCACACCAAGGTTTTGTCGAAGGTCACTTTGGACCCGATAGGATAATCAAAGCCATCCTCTTTGGAGGATTATGGTGGCCCACTCTTCACATGGATGCACATACCTATGTTAAGAGATGTGATGTGTGCCAAAGAACTCAGTTTCCCACTCACAGAGATGAAATGCCATTAAAACCCATGATGGGAGGACGTGCATTTTCCAAGTGGGGTATAGACTTTGTAGGACCCATTAACCCCTCTGCAAAAGGTACACATGCCGAATACATTATTGTTGCGACAGATTATCTTACCAAATGGGTAGAGGCAAAAGCCACAAAAAAGAATGATGCACACACGATTGCAAAATTCTTATTTGAAAATGTCTTTACAAGATATGGATTGCCTATAGAGTTAGTGATCGATCGAGGAACTCACTTTCTAAACCAAGTTATTGAATATTTGTTATAGGATTTTATGGTGATTTACAAGAAATCCACACCATATCATCCTCAGGCCAATGGTCAGGCTGAAAGCACTAACAAGATCCTTTGTAACGTATTGATGAAACTCGTAAACAACAAATGTTCAGATTGGGACAAACAGTTACACCATGTTGTTTGGGCATATCGAGTGGCCTACAAGATCGTACTCAATGCAACTCCCTTTCAGATGGTTTTTGGTCAGAATGTTGTGCTTCCTTTGGACTTCTTGATACCGACCCTTAAGGTTGCACAAGAACATCAGTGGACCGGCCATGAATTATCATCAAGAATAATGGACTTGGAACGATTAGGAGAAACCAGGCTGAAAGCAGCAACAAGAATATACGCAGCAAAGAAGCAACAGAAAGCATATTTTGATGCGCATGTGAAAGATAAAGGCTTGAAAGAAGGAGATTTAGTCCTAGTATATACATTGAAACAACACGCACGGAAGTTAGAAAAGCAAGGTTATGGACCTATGATCATTAACAGACTCTCGACAAGTGGAGCAGTACAATTAGCCACCTTAGAAGGAGACATAATGCCTAATTACATTAGTGGCTGTAGAGTCAGGTTATACCAAGAACCTCTTACTGAGGACATGCTTAAACGACTCACGTTGGCAAAGAAGCGTAAGGAGGAAGAAAATAGAATACGAGCTGAAGCTCAGGCAGAAGCTATAGAACGCATTAAGCGCATGAAGTTAAGAAGACAAGGACTAGGGAGAGAACATTATAACCATCTGGAAACAACACCCAGATACCCCATGGCCATGTGTCAAGCGAAGTCAAGTACTCATCCTAGCATAGTGGACAGGAGACCATTCATTACAGTTAGGCTAGAGCACGGCAACCCTTGCCAAGAGCTCAGAGCTTTAATTGATTCAGGTGTTGCGACTAGTGCGATTAGATGGTCAACTATAAGGACTCACGAATAGAAATTCGGCCAATTGAGGCATATCTCATAGGGCTAGGAGGCATGGAAACCCCTTGCATGGGTGAGGTGGACCTTCCTATCCTCATACATGATGTGACCATGACAGTGAAGCTACTAGTGTGCCATAACGAGGACCTAATAGAACCCCTAATCCTTGGCCAAGATTGGCTATATGATCACTCAGTGGACCTAAATCTTAGACAAGGCTCCTTACAAATTGGAACCTTAGATCAACAGCGAGTGATACCGCTTGACTTCCCTAACAACACTCCGCCTGAAGTACGCAACCCTAGACCCTATGAAATGCATGCGACGGAAGACCGAAAGATTTTTGGGCAGAAAAATCACGTTAAGTTCACACCAACCCACGCGGGCTTGGCGATGGACAGTTGTCACTTAGAAGGACATCAGGAGATTTTCCCTTGGGCTTCCTGCAAACTAGAAGGGGCAACCGCCCAACCGCTTGGACAAATGGGGACCATTAGCGGCCAAATGGGCACAATCAGCGGAGAAATGGGGACAATTGCAGGACAGATGGGGACGATCACCGGTCAGGTGGACTTCATCAGCGGCCAAATGGACACTATCACCTGCAGTGCCCATCCTTCCACACTTACTGCGGACTGGCCTAGATTAAAGATACAAAATGGAGCATTTCCTAATGGGCAGGTTTTGCAAGTGTTGGACCTCCCTTCTTTTCCAAAGCAAAGTGTCCATCCGACCTCTCAACCTCAACCACAAAGGAGTCAACCACGACGAAGGAACCCAGACCGATGACAATATCAAACGACACAAAGAAAGCAGCAGTATCAGTATCACAAAGCAAGCGGCACGAGACAAATATGGGTGCCAAATAGACAGAAACCACCGACCGAATTCAACAAAGTAGACATTGACAAGAAGAAGTCAAGGCAAAAGCATAGTCAGTATTCAAAGTCTACTCGACCTTCTTCTACGAGTATGAACACTCGACAAATTTGGATCGCCAAGAAGTACCTTACAAATCGACCCACACCCATGCAGATTTGGGTACCCAAACAGTGTATTATAGCTCAACCCTCAAGCCATGTAATATATACCCCTCAGAAATCTCTTCACCCCTCAAAACCACCACATCCGATCTCAACTCTTGTGTCTCAGAAGAAACATTCCACCCGCTCAGAAACTCTTAGGAAGTGGATGCTGAAACGTATCCAGACCATTTTTTCCGACCCCATTATCTAACAATTCTCCCACCCCGACTAAACACTACCCTTGTAATAACTCATTCACGACTGAACCTTGTATAAATCCACACACTATAACCCAACATCACCTGTAATAACACCTCATCAATAAATGTATGCATCATTTGAAGCATGTAGGTGTTTAGAGACCTGCATTAGTTTGCAAGAAATCATTCCATAAACCATATCACGACACTCAACTACACGTGTTACACATCGGTTATGGAAAAGGATTGCGGTCTCACTTTAATGGGATCATGATTAATTTCCATGCTAATGTGTTAATCTTTTGTAGCAAATCCGCTACACACTCGCATCATTCATCATGCAGGCAGAAGGACCATCTGAAGCTGGCCCCAGTGCACCCATGGCAAATATTGGAGAACTACTCACGGAACCACATCCTACGGCTCAACCACCAGAATTCCAAGGATTTCCAGGACCTATGCCGATCGACGATCCTTCTAGGGGATATACAGAGAAGCTTCATCGCAACTCTCATTGGTTCCAAGGACTAGCAGGCCCGTTGGTAGATGCAGATTTCATTTTTGAAGCCAATTTGGCGTTTGATCACCGTACATGGAGCAATTTTTCTCAAGAGAGTTTGAAGGACTACAGAACACAGAAGACTTAATGCATGTTTGGGCAAGAGTAGGCTTTACATAATATTTCAGTGATCCTTTGCCCAAACCTGATTTCTATCGATGTTTCTACTTGGTAACCACTTTGACAACTTCAGAGAACAAAGATTTTCCAGGAACATTCATTTTGCCATCTTTGGTAAATGATCCGCCATATAAGAGGTTTTATCTGTCTAAAGATTTGATTAGAGCTGCTATTAAGATACATGGAATGCATACGCTCACAGAACGAGAAAGGCTAATTCTAGAGCCTATGAAACGTGGGGATGTTACTAAGTGGGAAGATATTTCTGCTATCACACCTGAGCTATCAAAACCATTAAGGATATGCATGCAACATTTTGCATTTCCAGCTCAGGATAGATTCACTATGCCCCACAAGCGTATCTGGTTTGGACTCTATTTAGCATGTACTGGACCTCAAACGGTAGATCTAGCAAGCTGGATAATTGATCATTTGTACTTAGCACAACACAGATGGGAAAGAAAGAAGGTAATCAATGGATGTTGCGCTCTCACACGCATTGTATATATGTGTTTGGCATACGATTTACCTATCGAACGTGGATTGACAAGTGAGGAGTTGAAAGCATTCAAGGGGACCGTAAAGAAAGCTAGGAAGGCTAGCAAAGGACGAGCAGGAAAGCGTATGAGAGGAACTATTCCCTACCTACAGGTTCCAGAATCATCGTCGCCACAACCCTCCCCAGAAAAGTCTCCTACAGAAGCCCCTACTCCTGTACAACCCATTCGCATACGGTTATCACGACCTGTCGTTACAGAAGGCACTACCAGTGCAGTTACCTCACAGGCAACATCAGTTCAGGAACCTACCACCACTACAGCAGAAGTTCCCACCACTATTGGTGCGGAATCATTTTCTTTTCCGATACCCAACTTGGAAGCAGAACCCATAGATACAACATTTGATTTTGAAATGCTAGATGCTTTCTCAAATGAATTTCAGTTTTCAGAAGGACAGATCTTTTCTCAAGAATATGATCGTCCAAGCTACCCTACCACTCCCCCAGATCAACAACAAGGACAAGTAGTGTCTAGCTCTGAAAAGGAAAGAACAAAAACAGATGAGGATGAGGGCGATGATGAAGCCAGCCAGGGCACTCATGAATCCCAAGAAAATGTATAGATAGATGAACAAGGACAGCAGACCGACACCCAAGGTGACACCAGTACGCACAAAGACGAAACCTTTGAAGCAACAGCTTATACGTTGGCCATCAAGAAGTTATATCGTACTATGGAAAAAGTTTGGGCGCGCAAGAAGTTAACTGAGGAAGAGAGCCAAGCACTTATAGAACAGGAACTTGTCTCAGGCGGTTTTGAAGAAGTATACATCAGAGGCTTCAGAGAACTTGTCAAATCAGTGGGATCCACCGAAGCCTTAAGATATTTGTAGAGGAAGTCGTTGCCGCAATATGACCCCCAACGAGTCCGCTTACTAACCAAACCTAGTGAATACATTTGTGTACCCACAAGTGCACAATCTTCAGAATAGGCCAGGGAAGCGCGTCTCGTCCCTGAAGGCTCATTGGTAGAAGACACCATTGTAATCGACTCCCCACCCCGCTCTACTACTGTACATATCACCTCTGTGACTGAAGTATCCACCACCCCAACCGCTCCTATTTCACCTCCCATCCATCCAATCTCTCCCATACACCCTCCTTCTCCCAGAACAACATCCTCCTTGTCCGGCGGAGTAGCAGAAGCCTTCCTCACCTCCATTCCTCCCACACTTCCTGCACCCACTCAACCTAGTCTACCCCCTAGAACATCCACCTTTCTATCATCCAATTTTCCCTCCATCCTTCCCTTCCTTTCCTACACCCCCGAGATCACTATTTCCATTTCTAACCTCGATGACTTTCTCCCCTGTATCACCTCCCCGACCCACCATATTTCCACTTTCCCCTTTCCACCAAGCAGCATTATAAAACCCCTCTATAAATTACTCTTCAACCTTTGTAAATCCTGTATTTACACCCACACAAGCACCCACGATCACTCCACTATTCACGGTCACCGCACTTGATACCACGTCCAATGACATGGATATCTCACCACCCACCGCACCACCACTCACTTCATTCATGGAACAACCATACATAGGCACATGACAATTTTCCACAATCACCACAGCATCCACTTTCCCACCCCCATTCCCCATTCCCTTTGCATCTACACCCACTGCATCTTCACTTAGCACACCATTAATATTATCACCCACTATAGATACTGCATGACAGATGTTCACCTGCATGACACAAGTGAGAGATGAATTTGCATCTCTCGGCAATAATTACCGGACGCTGCAGCAGACAATGAATGATCTACAGTCGCAGCTTAATTCATTGTCGATCGAGAATGCCTCACTAAACACCCGCTACCAAGAACTCTGAGAGGCTTATCATAAACTAGAACTAGAAAGTGAAGAAAAGACCAAAGAGGCCGTCACCGATATCAATAATTTGTTAAGGGCCCAGACGATTCGCAACGCGACTCTTACTAGGAACATGGGCTTACTCAGACGACACTTGGCAGTAGCAAAAGAAGAGAACCAGCGCTTACAAGAACAGAAGAGAGAGAATTTAGAAGCTGCCCTTGATCAACCCAACCAACCATTAAGCCCTAGTCGCTTCAAGGCCGTGCCTTCAGAATCAATGAAAATGTTGTTAGATGATCATGTCCGATTGTTAGATGAGTACGACAGCATGAACGAGGAATATCAGAAGCTAAAAGAAGATCATAAACTACTCCAACTAAGAGCACCAATACCAGAACGACTACCAGCTCCTGCGGACCCATCTCCTGACATCCTAGAGGAGCTTAATGCATTACGGGCCCAGGTGTCAACACTTCAATCACAGATAGCAGTATATGAAGCACCCCCAAGGCCAAACTCCCCACCGGACCTACCAGCAGAGGAAGAAACAGTCACTATTCTGGTGGAGGAAACTTTCGAAGAAGCATATGAACCTCAACCCATCCCAGGCGGACGAGTCACGGCCGAAGGCCAGACGACTTTCGAACTTCCAACTCTCGCATGGATGAAGATGATTGAAGAACTTGGAACAACCCACTCAGCACGGGTAGAGGCACAGTTACACACCATGGCAATGATTGAAGAAAGAATTTTACAGTCTCCTTATTTTGCTCATTTGGCCCCTCGCAGATACATCTCTGGGCATGAGCTACAGTATAAACCTTATTTTATGTTAATGGCAGAATATCAGTTGGCCATAGAGAAAGAAACAGGCAAGAAACCCTCTCACGCTACGCAGTTTGAGCCTGACGATTTGCCAACAGAGGCGCAGAGCGGAGAAATCTTTCAACCAGATTGGTGCAAGGATCTATTACAAGAATATCCTGAGATGATGAGTACTTGGGTTAAGGCGCCACTACACTTAAAATACAACCCATGTTGGGGACCAGTGCTGTTGGTGCATGACAATCATCAATTGAAGGATTATGGAGAGATGAAGTCAAGGAGTCAAGAAGAGAACAAATTCAGATGGTTGAAGGAAGGGCATATTCAGAAAATCCAAAGACATGTACACATATGTACATTAGCTGACTTATACCTTTGTCTAGTCATACACTTGTATATATTTATCTATAAATATGTTGGAAAATGTCGGGCAAATGGAGAAGGAAAAGATTAGAGAATAGTGAGAGAGAAATTAGTGTCATTAGACACATGAAGAGTGAGTGAATTGTCCATCCTCACTCAGATGAACATTCATATGTGAAGATGTTCTGAGAGTCGAAAAATCTGGCGCACATTTCATCCTCAAAGAAATGGTCAGTGCTCAGTCCATAGTGTAAAGTTTTACACAAGTGAGGGCTCAAAATCTAAGTTGGAAGGTAAGCTATCTATGGCTAGAAGATCTTGATCAAACGGGTTCAGAGTTGGGAGAATCAGTGCTAAGAAGTTGCAGGTGTCAAAGTCGCCATTGCAGAGAAGCACTTTCAGACATAGGTAAAGTGTTTCACACATTTCTCAGTGTGTACTTAATCTTTTTGAGAGATTTAACTTGGCAAAGTTGTGCAACCTTAAGGCGAAGTGTTGTGCAAAGTTTTATCAAAAACTTTACAGGATTGATTAGTCAATGAGTGACTAATCTGCAGCAGACTTTTCTAAAGAAACTGAATTTTTCAGAATAATCAATTTTCTGATAAGTTGGTGAAGATTCTCTAAATTAGGTGGAGTCTAAAGTTGATCTTGATATAGAGGTGATCTAAATTCAAGGTCAACTTGTTCTTTTGGAGATTAACACTCTCCATCAGTGGTATCAGAGCAGGTTGTGTCAAAATTGAAGTGAAGAAGACTCCGACTATTGCAGAAGTACAAGTCTTTACATCTTGAAGGTGCAGAAGGGTAAAGGTTGAAGAAAACTTGAAGGAAGACATACAAAGAGCATCAAAAGGATCAAAAGGAGCAACATTCGAAGTAAAGGTACATTTATTATCTGTAAGGGTTAAAGTTTTGAGACTATAGGTGAAGCAAGGATGGGAGATAGTCTCCAAATTGAAAAGTTGGATAGAGAGAACTATCCTGCATGGTCTATGAGGATGGAAGCTCACCTTATGAGCAAAGATCTGATAGGATACATCACAGGAGATGAAGAAAAGCCAGAATTCAGAGATCCTAGTGTTCCAACTAGGGAGGAGCTTGCAGATTTGAAGAATTGGATGAAGAAGGATGCTCAAGCAAGAAGCATCATCTACATGGCAGTCAATGACTATTTGCTTCCTCACATTAGAGGACTTGAGAGTGCTTGTGACATTTGGAATGCTTTGGAAGAGCATTTCCAAAATACAACTAAATCAAGGAAGGCTTCACTATGGGCAGAGTTTACTACCTTCAAGAAGAAGGCCTCACAATCAATTTCTGATTATGTGACAAAAATGAAGGATATTGCAGATTCTTTAGGTGCAGTTGATGAAGATATTGAAGAAGACAAATTGGTAAGACAAATACTCACAGGGCTAAGAGGAGATGAGAAGTGGAAGCCTTTCATTTTATCTACAGAACTTTCATTAGATCATTTTACTCCTGATTTGAATCAATTGTTAGGTCATATGCTAACTTTTGAGAATGATGTCAAAGGAGATGTTGATAAGAGTGCAGGTCATGCAATGTATTCTAAAGACAAGAAGAAAGCTAACAAAGGGAAGCAACAATCAGGTGAAGAAGAAGGTACATCAAACCAAGCAAATTTCATAAGAGGAAGAGGAAATGGCAGAAGTAGAGGAAGAGGCAGAAACAACAAAGAGAATGCAAGAGCTTGTTGGATATGTGGTAAGACCAATCATCTATCTCATGATTGTTGGCATAATAATCAAAACAATGGTAATTATCATAACTTTAATCAAAGAGGAAGAGGAGGTAGATTTCAGAGAGGAAATTTCAGAGGTAGAGGTGGTAGGAATTCTTTTGGAAGAGGTGGAGGAAGAAGCTTCCAAAATCAATCCTATAATAACACCTACTACAACTATACATCAGATCAAAAGGAGGACTCGACTCTCATTATGAATACATGTGAAACTTCACATGAGGACATGAGAGTGTTTTATATTGATTCAGGATGTAGTAATCATTTGAGTGGAAATATTGCTTTGATGACTGACCTAGATCACAATGCAATTAATCATACAGTGCAGACAGGTGATAATACAAAGCATAAGGTAAAGTCAATTGGTTCAGTCAAAGCTAAGGATGGGAGCACTCTTCTGAGTAAGGTACTCTATGTTCCCACAATTCCAAAGAATTTGATCAGTGTAGGTCAAATTGTGGAAAAAGGTTATGAGGTAAGGTTTACCAATGATGGAGTTTATGTGGAAGACCCTAGTCAAGGGTATAAACAAGTTATTGCAGGAAAGAAAGAAGGAAGGCTCTTCACATTGAAGGTACAAGGAAATGTTGGACATGCTATGTTCCCATATGGAGAGCAGAAGGTGTCAGAATTGGATCTTTGGCACAAAAGACTTGGACACTTTAATGAAAGAGGTATCAAAGAAATGATTAACAATGATTCAGTGCTTGGAATGCCTAACATTGCAGGTCAACACATGACATACAGATGTGAGGCATGTCAATTAGGTAAGGCTCATAAGCAATCCTATTCCAAGCATGGGTTTATGTATTCAGAAAGACTTGAATTGGTGCATACAGATGTGTGGGGTCCTTCAAAGGACTTTAGTATAAATGGTTCAAGATATTATGTCATATATGTTGATGATGCTACCAGGTGGATCACAATTTATGTGATTAAGGAAAAGTCAGAAGTGTTTAATACATTTAAACACTATCATGCATATTCAGAGAGGATTACAGGTCAAAAATTGAAGAGACTAAGGTCAGATGGAGGGGGAGAGTATTTTTCAAATGAGTTCAATGATTATTTGTGGAATGTAGGTATAAAGAGAGAAGTTACTTGCAGGTACTCTCCTCAACAAAATGGGGTAGCAGAAAGAAGAAATAGGACTCTTGTTGAGTTTGCAAGGTCCATGATGAAAGAGAAGAATTGCCCAAATTATTTGTGGGCTGAGGCTGTTAATACAGCTACATATTTGGTTAATAGATTGCCTTGTAAAGCTTTGCAGGGTATGACACCATATGAAGCTTGGTGGGGTAAGAAACCTACCTTGGATCATTGCAGAATATTTGGATGCTTGGCATATGCATATGTGCCATCTCAATTGAGGCATAAGTTGGAGCCTAAGGTAGAGAAATATGTTTTCATTGGCTATGATGATAAGCAAATGGGATACAGGTTGTGGAGTCCATCCACAAAGCAATTTATTGTATCCAAGGATGTTACATTTGATGAGCAAGGTACTTGGTATGCAGGTAAATATAATGTACATGCAGATGATGAAGAAGTAGTGGAACAAAGGAAAGGTAAAGCAAAGATTCAATTACTTGATGAAAGTGAGAACAATGAAGTGCAGGTTGAAGTTGAAGAGAGGCCAAGGTTTGATCCAGAATGTGATGAACCAGAAACCTCAAGAAGTGCAGAAGTTAGGAGATCATCTAGGCACAAATGGCAACCTACAAGGTATAGCTATGATACTTCATTCTTAACTACTAAAGATTATGCTTATTTGGCAAAAGCAGATGAAGACCCTTCTACATATGAAGAAGCCAAAGGGAAGAAGAATTGGGAAGATGCTATGCAAGAGGAGTATGATGCATTGATAGAGAATCAAACATGGGATTTGGTTCCTAAATCTAATAGCCAGAAAATCATTGGTTGTAAGTGGGTTTACAAGACTAAAAGATTTGCAGATGGAAGTGTGTCTAGGTACAAAGCTAGACTTGTTGTGAAAGGGTATGCACAGACATATGGAGTGGACTATGATGAGACCTATAGTCCTGTGGCAAAGATGACAACCATCAGGACACTCATAGCAATTGCTGCTTGTAAAGGTTGGAAGTTGTCTCAATTAGATGTTAAAAATGCTTTCTTGAATGGTTACATTTCAGATGAAGTCTACATGGAGCAACCAGATGGGTTCAAAGATCAAGTGAGTCCAAATTATGTATGTAAGCTCAAGAGAGCTTTGTATGGGTTGAAGCAAGCCCCAAGGGCTTGGAATTATAGGCTTGTAAAATTCTTGAATGATCTTGGATTTCAAGCATCAAAGGCAGATAGTAGCTTGCTAGTCAAAGCAAGTGAAGATGGGTTCATTTATGTGTGTATTTATGTTGATGACATAATACTTACAGGAACAGATGATAAGGGGATACAAATGATCAAGAAGCAGATGGAGAAAGAGTTCAAAATCAGTGATTTGGGGAACCTATCATTCTTCTTGGGAATGGAGATTTCTTATACTCAACATGGAGTATATGTGACCCAAGAAAGGTATCTTAAAAATTTGCTAACCAAGTTTAAAATGGAAGATTGCAGGGTTGCACCTACACCTTTGGAAGTGAACCATAAATTGTCTAGGTTTGGAGGAGAAGAGTTCAGAGATATGAAACTCTATCAAAGTTTGGTTGGAAGTTTGATTTATGCTACATTGACAAGGCCTGACTTGTCATATGCAGTTGGTGTGCTTTCACAATTCATGCATTGTCCTAGAAAGGAACATTGGATTGCAGGACAAAGAGTACTTAGGTACATCAAGGGTACACTCAAAGAAGGGTTGTACTATGGGTTTACTTCATATACAAGAATCAAGATATATAGTGATGCAGATTGGGCAGGTAATGTGGATGATAGAAGATCAACACATGGATACTTGTGCTATGTAGGAGACAAATTGATTTCATGGTGTTCTAAGAAGCAACATACAGTTGCTTTGTCATCTACAGAGGCAGAATATAAAGGTATGGTGGAAGCTGCAAAAGAGGTAATATGGCTAAAGACACTTATGAAAGTTTTTGATGTGGTTCAAAGTACTCCTATTGTTTGTGGAGACAACATGAGTTCTTTATACTTGGCAGCTAATCCTGTGTTTCATGCTAGAACTAAGCATATTGAAATACAGTATCATTTCCTGAGAGAGAAGCTCATTGAGAAGGAAATTGAAGTCATACACACTCCCACAAAAGATTAAGTTGCAGATATGATGACAAAAAAGTCTAGATGGACCAAAACTACAAAGATTCAAGGATATGGCAGGAATCAAGAAGATAGAGAAGAACCTCAATTAATGATTGAGGGGGAGCTGTTGGTGCATGACAATCATCAATTGAAGGATTATGGAGAGATGAAGTCAAGGAGTCAAGAAGAGAACAAATTCAGATGGTTGAAGGAAGGGCATATTCAGAAAATCCAAAGACATGTACACATATGTACATTAGCTGACTTATACCTTTGTCTAGTCATACACTTGTATATATTTATCTATAAATATGTTGGAAAATGTCGGGCAAATGGAGAAGGAAAAGATTAGAGAATAGTGAGAGAGAAATTAGTGTCATTAGACACATGAAGAGTGAGTGAATTGTCCATCCTCACTCAGATGAACATTCATATGTGAAGATGTTCTGAGAGTCGAAAAATCTGGCGCACATTTCATCCTCAAAGAAATGGTCAGTGCTCAGTCCATAGTGTAAAGTTTTACACAAGTGAGGGCTCAAAATCTAAGTTGGAAGGTAAGCTATCTATGGCTAGAAGATCTTGATCAAACGGGTTCAGAGTTGGGAGAATCAGTGCTAAGAAGTTGCAGGTGTCAAAGTCGCCATTGCAGAGAAGCACTTTCAGACATAGGTAAAGTGTTTCACACATTTCTCAGTGTGTACTTAATCTTTTTGAGAGATTTAACTTGGCAAAGTTGCGCAACCTTAAGGCGAAGTGTTGTGCAAAGTTTTATCAAAAACTTTACAGGATTGATTAGTCAATGAGTGACTAATCTGCAGCAGACTTTTCTAAAGAAACTGAATTTTTCAGAATAATCAATTTTCTGATAAGTTGGTGAAGATTCTCTAAATTAGGTGGAGTCTAAAGTTGATCTTGATATAGAGGTGATCTAAATTCAAGGTCAACTTGTTCTTTTGGAGATTAACACTCTCCATCAAGTGCCACGTCGCCACTCCTGGAAGGCATTCGCTATTAAAGTACAGAACAACAAGCAATGCCAGGATTGGTTAAACTACCCATACTTCAGGCCACCCACCGGACCACCTACAATCGGATACATGATGGCAACAATTCGTCACTGGCTCCCTCGCTTAAAACATATGGATGATATAGCAGCGGATATGATTGTCAAAATCTTTGACATGATGCAAATGGTTTTCAAAGTCTTCCATCGTGTTAAGGCTCCTCATGTAAACACCCCGAGCTTCGAGCATGGCAATCTAGATCTTGCATATGATATGAGTACAATGCCATCGCTACGGGTGTGTTATGCCTGGCATTGCAGAATTAAATACTTATCGACGTGCTATAAGCAGTCTTTCGAAGAAATGTTCACAACCGGTTTCTGGGAATACCATTCGGAAGTGTTCATCAGCAGGCCTACGCATTTACTTCAATTATTTGCCTGTGAACAGATGGTATATTCCACGCACTATCGACTCCCGCCATCAGATGAACCACAGCCAATTGATTGGGAGAAACTCGAGGCAGATCTGGCCCGAGGCATTTGAATATCAGAGCACACCCTCGCTCAAGACCTCCTAGAGAACTACATCCGATAGACCGCACAACAAGGTTCTGTCGAGGACGACAGAAGCGAGACAGAGGGGTGTTGGTTGTAGCCACAGGCATAGAAGACGCGGAAGCATGTGAAGACAGAGCATAACGAAGAAGCATGGAGTCAGTCGAATCATTTTTCAAAGAATTATATTTTATAAATACTTTTCAAAACCTCCAACAGTGATTTTCATCACTTTTGTATCATATGTAAATAGAAAAACCCCTTTTTGTAATTCATAGCTCCATTTTGTGCAAGCCGAGGAGTCCTCGAGCTTGAGGAGCTTAGGAAGAATGGCGTACCAATTTTGGTTATTTTTAGACACCGTTTACCCTTTCAAATAGCGTCTAGAACCTATTTTTTAACTATGCCGGTCACTAGATGTGAAACCGGTCAAAACTAGTCTAGAATCTATAAAAAGAGCTAGAGAGCTCATTTTTGAGGGTAGCTTGTTGGTTAGCGTGAGCTTAGAACCATATTGAGCTTGTAATTGAGATCTTGAGCAATAGAGTTGATTTCCTACCTTCCATTGTGTCTTGCTTGTCTCTTTGTTGTGTGTGTGTATGTGTGTGTGCATGTCTACGCTTCTCACCTTCACTCTCACTACATCTCACGTTCACAATCTTCATATCACTCCTATCTCTTCTGCGGATTGAAAATAAGGAGGTGAAGCTTCTTAAGGTGGTTCTCACCATTGTGCTAGAGCAACAATGGATAATCACTCAACTGTTGGGCCCAAGACCTAGCAGTGTGATTGACACTAGCTTCAAAAGATTTGAGGCTTTATCTGTCTCAGCCTAAGTGTCTTCCTGATATAAGGTTCATATGCCTGGTTTCTCTACTCCCTTGGTCCCAAGTACACTCTCGTTGCAAGTTAATTTGTACCAATCACTTTGTTCTTTTTAGTTGAATATTGTGTTAAGTCCTTGTTTGGAATCATGTCGTTAGGATTACTTAAGTGAATTTCTCACTTGATGTTTGATCGATTCAAGTTTACTTTTGTTCCTTAGAATTTTTGCACTTAAGATCTACTTAATGCTTGTACTTAGTTGATTAGTTCTCTTGGACTTGATTTGTGCCTAGTGTTACTCTAATTAATCACCACACCTAAGTCGTACTTAGCCTAAGCTAGGAATTGACGGAGGGTTGAGAGAACTTCCAACCTCAATTCACTTGTTTCTCAGACTGCTCACAAGCCCACGTAGCCTTCTCTCAAGCTTGGTACTTACCCTTGCTAGCTTGCTTTGGATGCCTTGATTGCGCACAATGTTCCTCCAAAGGTTCACCTGTTAATATTGCCCTGGATTACAATGAATTGATAGACACACATCAAAAAGCATAGACCCCTCTGAGACTAGCTCTCCGCACTGTCACTCTAGCACAATAGTGAGTACCAACATGAGGAGATCCACCTCATAATTGTCAATCCGTGGAGATGTGAGGACTAGTATGAAGACTATGAGCAAGTGATGGCACAAGTGTGTGAGTGAGCAGCACACAAACATGCACACACATACACACACACGCGCACACAAGGCAAGATCAAGGAGAGGAACAATGGAGTTCTTTGCATTAGTCAAAAAATCTCTTACATAAGCTCATTTCACAAACAATCTAATCTCAAAAATGAGCTCTCTAGCTCTTTTTATAGTTTTTTTACTAGATTTGGCCTTGTCCAGACCTAGTGTCCGGCCTAGTTAAAAATTAGGTTCTAGAGCCTATTTGAGGGATCAAACAGAGTCTAAAATTATGAAAATTGATAGGTAGCTAATTCTAATACTCCTCAAGCTCGAGGACTCCTTGGCTTGAACAAAATGGAGTCTATTCTACCAAAAACAGGATTTACAATGTGTGTGTAGTGATGAAAATCACTTGAATTGGAAATACTTTATGGAAGAAAAATGATTGGGTCTTGTTGCCGTATTGTGCATGACTTCTCCGTTGTGCCTGTATGCTCTTCATATGACTTGTATGCCAACACTCCCCCCTTCCTAGCGTCTGTCGCCCCTAACAGACCTCTGTTCTATAGGATGGTCAATATAGTATTGGATGACGTTGGTGGCTAGTTCATGTTCTCCTATCCTTAATCCTCTTCTAGGTCAGCTTCCAATGCATCCCAATTTATTGCACTTGGAACCTCTAGTTGCGGTGTAGTGTAGTACTTGGAGTACATAGCTTGTTCGCATGCAAAAAGATGAAGTAGGTGTGTAGGTTTTGGTGTGAAGACCTCCGAGTGATACTCCCAGAAACCTGATCTGAACATTTCTTCGAATGTCTGTTTATAGCATGCAGGGAGGTATTTGATGTGTGCATGCCAAGCGTAAGCCACACGAATGTTGGGGGTGGTGCTCATGTCGTATACCAAATCATAATTTCCGTTGGTAAACCCCGATAGACGTACCTGTGGTGTTGCTGCATTTCTAAAGCTTTTTAGTACTACCTGCATCATATCTAAAATCTTAAGCATCATTTAGGCCGCCACATCTGGCATGGGTTTCAGTCGAGGCATCCAATGTCGAATTGTGGCCATCATGTATGCTATCGATGGTGGTCCCTACGGTGGCGCTATGTATGGATAATTGAGACACTCCTTACATTGAGCATTGTTCTGTACCTTTATGTTGAATGCTTTCCATGATCGGTGTCGTGGAACAGGGCCATAGCATGGATTGTAAAGTAGATGTAATGGCGCATTGTTCCACGTGCGCAACATTTCAGGATATGTTTCAAGAAGTTTCTGTCGCCATGTTGGTTGACGGATTTTGCCTTTTTGCACCTCTGGAGGTCTTCGGGTTGAAATTGGGTTGTGAAGGAAGGTATCTTTCCTGTGACTCTATATTTCTGCGTGATAATCTGCCAAAATGATATAGTAAGGCCTGTATTGGAGTTCTGAGGAGAGGATAAGGCGTCGAGATGACAGGTTCTTGAAGTAATAGGATTGTAATACAGTGTCTTCTACGACTCTCATGGCCTGATTTTGCACTATTGTTCGCTCTTCATGTTAACTCTCGATTTCCTCCACTTGTCGTAGCCATGGGGGTCGCGGTGCTTCGAACGTATCCTGACCTTCTTCCATTTATTCTTCTTCAAACGTTTGTTCCACAAGAATTTGCATTGTTTCTTCGTCGGTGGGAGCCTCTGGTGGGGAAGGTGATCTTTCATATTGTAGTAGGCGTGCTTGCAATTTTGTGACCTGTCTCTATAAGTCCTGTAGGGTTGCTGAGTCAGTGATAAGAGACGAGGTTGAAGCACTGACTTGAGGCAAAGTTGTCGCGTCCTTCCATCATTGTTGCTTCAATTGATCCAATTCTTCTGACAACTGATCATGTGCTTCGAGTAGAGTAGCGTAGTCTTCCAAGATGATCTTGATATTGTCGGGGGTCACAGCTTGAAACTTTGAGGGACTGATGGGTGCCCCAGGTGTGCTTTCGATAGCTGCTTCTAGGTTTTCCTGATTCTGTAGTTGCAGGCGTCGATTCTCTTCATGAGCAGTTGCAAGGTGTCGCTTGAGTAGGGCCATATTTCGTTGAAGCTTTGAATTGCGTTCTAGCTGTGTCTTTAGATGACCTTCTACCACTTGTATTGCTTCCTGGTCTCTGTTCTGTAACTGCACTTCCAATATGCTATCAGCCTCTCGTAAAGTTTGGAATTGTGTATGGAGGTGAGCGTTCTCCTCTTCTAGTGCAACGAGACGATGTTGTAGCACCTCCGATTGTGCTTGCAGTCGTGCGTTATGTTGCTAGAGCTCATTGTACTATGTCCTTAACTGTGATATACATGCGAGCATGGTGTCCAATGCATTGCCTATGGATGAGGGTGTGGTTTGTACAATGGAAGATGCACGGGGAGGGGATTGGTCAATGGGAAGAGATGTGTATATTGGAGATGTGTGTGTGGGTGAAATTGGTGGAGGGGGAATGGGAGAAGGTGGAAGTGTGGGGGGTGGGGAAGGTGTTGTGGGTGGCGAGATGTCCATACTTAGTGTGGTGTCTAGCATGTATATTGGAATGGTAGGTGGTGTGTGTGTGAGAGTAGTGAATAAGTGTTGTGTGGATGGTGGGGATGGGACTGATGAGCAGGGTTGGGTGGCGGCTTGATACATTCTACAAAAGTAGTCATGGGCGGGCTGAAGGAATGATGGGATGGGGGGTGGAAAATGAGAAGTTGGAGGCGGGAAAGCCATAAAAGGGGATGTGGAGGCTGGGAATCTGAAAAAAGTGGATCTAGAGTCAGGATGGCCTATGGTTGAGGGCAAGGGGGATGGTTGTCCTAGGGTAGGCTCTATGAGGGACTTAGTTATGATAGTGGCGATATTATATAGGGGGTTTTCGAGGAAGGAAACAATGTAGAACTAGAGGTTGGACTACGGAAGATGAAGGCTTGCTCTGTGGGTTGGGTAGTTGAGGTGATATTTACAGCTTCCGTTCGAGGAGGGGATGGGGGAGGTGTCGGTGGTAGTGGTTCAGTTGACTCATCCTGGGTGATGGGGATCTCTTGGCCAAGGGTTCCTACTGTTTGGGAGGTTGTCTCAATGGGTTTGGATGTAATAATAGGTCCTTCCCTTGTAGTAATGGGAATCTGGATGTTTTTACCCAACCGTGATTGTGTGTGAAATCTTCATGGATCATATTGAACTGGGGGCCTCTTAATCGCTGCTTGGACTGCTTCCACTACTCCATATGTTTTTGCTACCAATAATAGGCCTTCGCTGTATTCGGAGTCAACTCCAACTTCTTCTAATAGCTGAGCCATGAGCACCCTACTGCTCTGTTTGATGAGCAGTTGTTGCGATCCCACTTGTTCCATGATTTGATATAGCCTTCGGAGTTCTGCTGTATATGTGGGGGTTCCGATGGTTTCTCGTGCTTCTTCTTCTTCTCCTCCCTTGTTGGAACTGAAGGACTCACCAGGCAAGGAAGCTTACGAAGGGAGTCAGAGAGAAGAGAAAGTACAAGCAGACAGAGCAGTCAACGACGATCTGGCAAGTAGGCCAATATTTTTTCAGGACACTTACGCATATAAGAGAGGTGGACACACAAGGAGAAGGAACAAGTAGGGAGCTCCAAGAAATGTATGACAAAATGTTAGAAGAAATCCCTACAAAGGCAGTGATTTTCATCACTAAAAACCATTGTAAATACCATTTCACATTTTTGTAGCTCCATTTTGTGCAAGCCAAGGAGTCCTTGAGCTTGAGGAGCTTTAGAAGTATCTACCTATCAGTTTTCACATTTTTTAGACTTCGTTTGAACCTCCAAATAGGGTAGAGAACCTAATTTTTAACTAGGCCGGACACTAGGTCTGGACAAGGCCAAAACCTAGTCAAAAACTATAAATAGAGCTAGAGAGCTCATTTTTGAGGCTAGCTTATAATTGAATTGAACTTGTATGAGCTTTTGGAAAGTAATCTAAGAACTCCATTGCTTCTCACTCTTTGTCTTCTTGTGTGTGCACGTGTGTGTGTATGTGTGTGCATGTTAGTGTGCTTCTCACTCACGCACTTGTGCCTTCACTTGCTCGAGGTCTTCATACCATCCTCACGTCTTCCCGGATTGACATTAAAGGAGGTGCTGCTCATCACTGAGCTACACCAAATTTTGGCGCCGTTGCCGGGGATCGAGCTTTGAGGACGAGCGTGTGATGGTAAGACGTAGATTTGAGACGTTGGCGTTGTAGGTAATCTCTTTACTTTTCTTATTTTTCTCTTTCTTACCTCACCATCATCATCATCACCATCTCCCACCTCCATCTCCATCATCGCGAAAATTTTCAGTTTTGGATTATATCACCTTCTCCACCTCATTTCCCTCATTCCACTTGGGAGAGAGAGCGAGAGAGCGATATTGTGTGCGTTGTTTTTGCTTGGTTCTTGAGCTTTCTTGCAGGTACTGGCAGCATCATCATCTCCAGCACTCCGTGCAGGTACGAAATGTCACAAAACTGTCTCTGTGTCGCAGACCTCTATCGATCGCGATCGATAGAAAAATCGCCCATTTAGTAAAACAAAGTGCACCACCATAGTCTACATGATGAGCACATTCTAAATCACTAAAAACAGTTAAAAAATTCCACTTTTCTATGTCAATTGCGACCAACACCATCGATCGCGATCGACAACATCTGTCAATCGCGACCGACAGACCCTGTCAATCGCGATCGACAGACCTGTCGATCGCGACCGACAGACCCCACGACCGACTGACTGCCACGTAGGACCCTGTCAATCGCGATTGACACCGTCGATCGCGATCAACAGCCACGACCGACACCTCTGTCAGTCGCGATTGACACCGTCGATTGCGACCGACTGAATTTCAACGATTGATTGACTTTTTTGCGTAGCCACGTGTCCATCGCGACGGACACAGTCCCGATCGACTGAATTCACGACGAAAAACCCGGAAAAAGTGTCGATCGCGATTGACACCATCGATCGCGATTGATAGGACTCACGACCGACTCTGTCGATCGAGATTGACACTGTCAATCGCGACTGACGTGTCGATTGCGACCGATAGGCCCCAACGGACACCTCTGTCAATCGCGATTGACAGGCTTTTCGGCCAAAAAATTAGGGTATTTATTCCAAGTTTTGGGGATAGTTTTGGGGATAGTTTTGGGGATAGTTTTGGGGATAGTTTTGGGCATATTGGTCTAGCAATTAGTGATTTGTGAGGTCCCTACACATGTATTTTAGAGAAAAATCCTGAGAACAGTTTGCCTGTTTGAACCCTGTTTTAGTCCCAAAACCCTGAACTGACATAACTTTCTCATACAAAATCCGTTTGCTGTGATTTTTGTCTTGTTGGAAAGCTCGTGGGGAGTACAACCAAAACTTCCACTGGTTATTTGTTAAATTAATATCAAGATTATTAGATATAGTATTTTGAAGTTGACCATATCCAGGGGGAACAAAACCAGGGGATCTCTAGAATTGTTTTCCATAAAGACAAAAGATTAATTGGTATCTGAGTTACATAAATGAAAGTGCTTGGTTCTGTCCTTGATTTTAAGTCTTGAGCTAATCTTGGGACTGATACAGGTCTATTGAGAGCAATTGAGAGCATCCAAAGCAAGGGCTTTGTGCAAGCTTGAGAATTGGGTTCTCGAGCACTAAAGAACAAGGGATCAGCAAGAAAGGTCGGAATATTCTCAACTCCCTCTGTCAATTCCTAGCTTAGGCTAAGAACGACTAGTGATAGGAGTAGGCCAAGGTGGCTATAGGCATTTATCAAGTTGAAGACTACCCAAATACTCAAGTTCAAGCTAACGACATAATCTTTGTACGGTCAAGAACTTTAAAGGAAAAGAACTTAACGTGGGACGATCAACTTAAGTGCGGAAAATTAAATCAAATATTCCTGACGACGCGATATCAGACAAGATCATAAACACGATAACACATTGAAAAGAATCAAGTGACTGACACCAATTGATCGGCAACGAGGTTGTACTCTGGGCAAAAATTGGGCTACTTAAATAGGCATATGAACCTTAGATCAGGGCGACATCTAGTAAGGGATAGACAAAGCCTTAGATCTTCAGAGGCTAGCGTTAATCATACTGTTAGGTCTTGGACCCAGCAGTTGAGCCACCACTCGCATTACCCTAGCTCGAAGACTAGCGAATCAGAGATGTCTCAAGGGATGGACATACCTACAGGAAGTTCAGGTGTGCCATATCTCTATAGAGTGGAAGGCCCCTACAAGACACAGCTGGAATACCTTAGGACCAACCGACTAGGTGCTAGCATCTATGAGGACGGCCTAGGAAGATCAGTGGTCCAGATTAAAAATCCTTACCAATCCATAGGACTAGAGCACCCAACTGTAAAGTTTGAAAATGGAGCATACTTGGACGGAGAAGGAACCACATACGTAGTCACCAGTCACCCAGATAGGACAGACGAATTTGGAAATGTGATCTCAAAAGCGGATTTAGGTGACCTAGAGCAAGGAAACATGGGTGCAGAACCCAGAACCCCTCGAGGGAAATCTGTTCTTACTAGAATCCTCAATCCCGAGTGGGTTCCCCAAGACAACAAGAGTATAGATCTACTTCTGAACCGAGAGACTGATGAAGCCTTTTGGAGGTATAAATCTGATCGGCCAAATGATATAGGAACAATCATGATCTATGAGTTTAAAGATCCAGATAGCCCAGGCAGAGTGACCTACCTAGATCACGCTTCAAAGAGGATCTTTGTAGTTACAGAACATGATAGACATGCTTACACTTGGAAGGGTGAATTCGTTTTCCCCCAACCTAGATCGAACGTGTCCTATGGTCACCCTAGAGCTGGAACATCCCAAGCTCATGGAACTCAAAGAGACAGAAGTAGAGATAGGCCAGAAGTAAGCTTTGCCAACCCAGGGGGTAGAGAACGAACGAGGACGGAAACAAATAGAGTAGAACCTGAGGGTCATAGAGCCCCAGGAAATCGAAGAAATGCCGATGATTTTCCTATGCCAAGACCAAGAGAGCACACGAGGACCCTAAGACCGACCCAGCTAGTTAAGTCCATGAAAAACTACTTCGATGGCACTGGAGATCCCTACGATCATGTGGCTGAGTTCAGGCAAGTCTTGAGAGCTGAACAAGTGGAGGATCTATTCACACAGTACAATGCCTTTGGTCTAACCCTTAGGAACACAGCCCTTATGTGGTTTCAACCATTGAATGAGAGACAGTTCAGGAGCATAGACCAACTCCTATACGCTTTCATCATTGAATTCTCTAAAAGTGGCATAAGGCATAATACTTCCTCATTGATACATAGCTTCAAGCAGAACCCTCAAGAGACTGTGAGACTGGCAGGAAGAAGATTTAGGCAATACCTAGAGAGTTGCCCTGTCCCTGAGTTACCCACACCAGCTAAACAAGTGGCTTTGTTCTTGGATGGATTGCTGAGTACCAAATTAAGATCATATGTGTACTTGAAGGACCCTAGGACCATAGAAGAGTGTGTACGCATGTGCATTGACATCGAGGATAACCTAGGGGAAGAACTAGAGCTTTCCAAAATTTACAAAGACTGAGATAGTGCCTCTAGCCTCTCTTCCTTGCAATCCACATCGATTGAGGAACTTGCAGAGAAAGTAGCTCAGAAATTAGGTGTCACTAGCAAACAGATCCCAAGATTTTCCCCTGTGAAAACATGCTATACTTGTGGAGGTGACCACATGGCGAATGTATGTCCCATTATGGCTCAACCCCAAGTAAATCCTAGTAGCCAGTATTGCACCATAGAATGGAGGTACACCAATCACACCGCGCAAGATTGCCCCTACAATAAGCAAGCCGTTAGGCAGACGTACCCTCAACCATACCCTCAACAAGGCAGATACCAGAGTCAATACCCACCACAACAGTATACTAGGCCGCAGCAAAATTACCAACCGCAATATCAGGCCCAACTGAGACCCCAGCCAGTGCTAGCACAACAACCACCTGCTCCTACTAATGTGATCCCTGTAAAGTATGCAGCTGTAGAAGAAAACCTGAATAGGGCCATAGTGCCAGTAACCCCATTGCTATCAGAAAGTGACCCCAGTGACCATAGTTTCGATTCTACGCATGTTGATAGCCCCAAGCCTACTACATGCAGTCTCCTGAACATGGTGATTCCTACTATAGTGAAGAGCCAAATGAACCTAGTTGGGAGCCAGAGTACACAAATGTAATGTACACAAACCCTAACTCTAGACCCCAACCTAGACAGGTAAGACCCCCATTCCCTAGAGGACCATGCTATAGATGTCAGGGAGATCACCTCATTCGTGATTGCCCCTTACCTCCACCTACACAATCCCAGTCAGTGACAATTCAAGGCTTTTGCCAAGATTGTGGAAAGGAGCATCTCCTACGAGATTGTCCAAAGACCCCAATAATATGCCAAAAATTACTCCTATCAATGTTATTGGGTTAGTAGTAGACTCTACAGGAAGTGTGACATCCACTGCACCAGTACAGGTAGTCACTAGAGCTCAGGCATTGCAGCAAAACCAAGGGGTAGGCCAGGAAAAGAGCCCAGATGTTAGTGAAACAGAGAGCATGACAAAGAAAAGGACTAGAGCCTGGAAAGATAGTCGTGAAAGAATGAAAAGGCAATGGGCAAAAAAGATGAGTGAACTCGAGGAAAGCCTCAAAGAAACAAAGGCCAGGATAACTGAACTCACATCTCAAACTCCCTCTCACACTACGCCACCACCACCATTCCCAACTCCATCCGAACCGCCACCTTCCAACCCGCCTCACACAATTCCACCACCCCCGAGAGTAGGATCAGTCCTAGCAGATCCCACTCCCGAGGACCTTAATATGATGCTTAAAGCATATCAGGCCAGAATCCAAGAAAGGCCAAACGTAACAGACCATGACAAGTGTTACCCTAGAGGAGAACTAGAGCTAGAACGAACCAAAATTTGTGCTAAGATGGTGGAATTGGCTCAGACCATGTTTGAAGCCAGTCGCCTATTTAACATCTCTAATTCAACGAAGACACAGTTGCACTTTGATGGACTGTCAGAAAGAATAGAGAAGCTAATTGCACTATCAGAAAAGGAACCCGTCTCTCAACACATGGACAAGGCAAGTGAAAGAGTAAGCATTCCTACCCAGGAAGCCTATGTGCCTAACTCTACGGAGCCAGACACATCATCTTCTATGAATCGGTTCACACCAGAATTCCTACGCGAGATTCAAGAAGACAAATGGGCTAAAGAGAGTGAAGTCCCTCCTCCCATTGAACTTGTGGATGATGCACACGACCAATTCCCACAAGACATCCCATCCATTTATGAGGAGCAGGAGAGCATCCAATCTGAGGAAAGATTAGACTTTGAGTCTAACTCTTTACAAGAATTACCGCACTTCACGTTTCCATGGGAAGCTAAATCTACATGTATGAGAGCGCCCACGGTCATGGTACGAAATGAGGACTCAGTCATACCTAGGAACACAGAGGTAGTGAAAAACACTAAAGTACAATGCAACCTCACCTTAGAAGAGCTACTCAAAGTAAGGCCAGAGCTATGGAAACATGTAGCCAAACAAGTACCAGAGATAGCAAAACCTTGTTCCCAGGTAGGATCCCAGAGAACAGTGCCAGAAATACCCTTGGACAAGATAGGAGACATGAGTGAGGGCGAAGAGGGAAACACATATCTTCCTATCACCCATCAAGGATACACCACCAAGGCCATTCTAGACTCAGGCGCAGGTGTTGCAATTGCTACCACTTCCCTATGGAAGCGTTGGGGCAAGCCAGCACTCAGGCCCACGAGGATGAAATTGCAAATGCCTGATGGTCACATAGAGAGACCCTTAGGGTTGTTAGAAGGAATAATTCTCACCACCTGTGGTGTTGAGTTCGAGCACACATTTGCTATATGTGATTTTAGTAAAAATCATGCCTATGAGATGATTTTGGGAAGACCCTTTATGCGACAGTTGCAAGTGGTACAGGATTGGGGAACCAATTCTTTGTACCTGCAACACTTAGGTGTTACGACCAAAGTGAATCTCAAAGATTACTCTCATAGAGATGTCCCTCCTATCCAATGGAATCCCCTCCATAGAGCCAAAGATGATACGGAATTGGTGCATTCCATAGGATCAAGATCCTCATGGATGCATGAAGACACCCACTTATGGATGTGCAAAGTAGCAGTAGGAGAAGAGAAGAGAGAAAAAGCCAGAGAGATAGGTGCAAAAGAAACACATAGATCAATTCAAGACCCAGCCTATGCACCTGTAGTCTTTCCTGATGAAGAATTTGAACCCCACGGCTGGGCAGAGATCCTAGCAACAATGGATGTAGCCATCAATGAAGAACAATGGACACCTCACTGTGATGAAGATGACTATGACATTTCAGTCTTCTCCATAGAGCTGATCATGGGAGAGGCAGTGTTAGAAGAGTGTGAACCTAGCCCTGATGCATTTGAGGATGCAAGTGACTCCGATCTAGAGTCAATCATTATGGACCCACCTTTTGCATCAGATGAAGAATACTTCTATGAAGTAGAATTTCAACCCCAGAGGCACGGAGAGCTTACAAATGATGTAAGGCTAGTCACACATGTGACCCCGAAGGAAGAAGGAAAGAAAAGAAAGAAGAGAGAAGTCACACCAGAAGAGGAAGAATCTTTGTTTGAGGTCCCGGAAAATTTTAAGAAATATGAGATAGATGACAGGAGAGTCATGATCAGAATGCCTAAACGAGAGGCACAATCAGGGGAGGCCTATGATAACAAGGAAACCACCAAGAAAATAGTGGTAGCCGTGGAAGAAGGAGAAGAGAGATGCACGTACATAGGCCATGACTTGATATAAGAGGAAGAACAAGAGCTAATAGCCTTGCTAAGAGAATACAGAGATGTATTCGCTTGGAGTTACAAGGATTTGAAAGGCGTGGACCCTGACATATGCTCACACACTATCCCCATGACCTCAAATGCCAAGCCTTCTACGCAAAAGCCATACACATACAATGATAATTATGCTTCTAAGATCAAAGAGGAGATAGATAGACTGGTTGAAGCTGGATTCATCTATGAAATTGAGCACACTGAGTGGGTATCCCCCATTGTAGTGGTGCCCAAGAAAAATGGAAAGTTGCGTGTATGCATTAACTTAAAGAAGGTCAATGCAGCCACCATTCGAGATAACTATCCGCTTCCTATCACAGAACATCTCTTAGAAAGAGTAGCAGGCAAGGAAGTGTACAGCTTCCTTGATGGATTTTCGTTCTACAATCAAGTAGCCATAGCTCCAGAAGATCAGCATAAGACGGCTTTTGCCACTGAATGGGGCATTTTTGCCTTTAGAGTAATGCCATTTGGGCTTACCAATGCACCCGCTACCTTCCAGAGACTAATGTGCCATGTATTTAAAGAGTTCCTGAGGAAGAACTTAGAAGTCTATGTTGATGATCTTTGTGCTCATTCCAACATTAGGCAAACCCATATTCCTGAACTCAGACACATCTTTGACAAATGTAGAGAATATCAAGTCTGCCTGAACCCAGAAAAGTGTGTTTTCATGGTCAGGCAAGGCAAGATTCTAGGACACATAGTGTCAAAGAATGGCATATCCACTGATGAAGAGAAAGTGAGAGCTATAGCCGAGTTACCTAGGCCTAAGAATGTCAAGGAAGTACAAGCTTTCATGGGGCATTATGGTTATTACCGACAGTTTTTACACATGTATGCCATCATAGCAAAGCCTCTGTATGGACTTTTGACTAACTTTGAGTGGAGTGATGAATGTGAGAATTCCTTCAATGAGCTTAAACGACGATTATGTTCAGCACCAATCTTGACCACACCAGATTGGAATAAGCCTTTCCATGTTCACGTGGATGCATCCAATTATGCTATTGGATGTGTACTCGTGCAACCTACCGGTGAGGGTAATATGGATCTTCCAATTGCCTATGCTAGTAGACAATTGAATGCAGCTGAACGAAATTATACTACTACGGAGAGAGAAGGATTAGGCATGGTATATGCAGTTAAAAAGTTTAGACATTATTTGCTTGCAAATAAGTTTAAATTTTTTACTGACCATCAGGCACTGCTATATCTCGTAAACAAGCCATGCAATACAGGAAGATTAGTAAGATGGTTTCTCTTGCTAATGGAATATGATTTCGAGGTTGTGGTAAGGAAAGGGAAGACTCATTTGAGAGCAGATCATCTATCTAGGCTCACATCGGGAGAAGCCCCACAAGGAGTGTCAGATGACCTTCCTGATGCTTACCTGTTCAATTTGGAAGTGGTGCCACAATGGGCTAAGCCATTGGTGCCAGTATTGACATACGGGCCTAACCACCCAGTAATAAACACACAGGATAGAGAGGTAGTAAAAGCCCAAAAGTATCACATCATGGTAGGAAGTTATACAAACACACAGACCAAGGGATCTTGGCTTGTTGTGCGGAAGAGGATGAGTATGCTAAATGGTTGCAATTAGCACATGTAGGTGCATTAGAGCAACACTACTCAAAGCAACGAACCCTGCAGACACTAAGGAGACTCGGAGTGCATTGGCCGACGATGGAAGCTGATGTCCAGAAGTTGTGCAAGGAATGCCCAATCTGCTGCACTAAACCACCTGTGGAACATGCCACTCTTTATCAAGTGTCCATAGTGCCAGATTGGAGTGAACCACTAGTATCCTTCCTGAGGACGAAAACATTCCCTCAAGATATGATCCTGACTAGACAAAGAAGTCTAGAACAAGAAGCCCTAGATTACTCACTCATTGGTGATAATCTATACAAGCGTGGTAAAGATGGTTACCTGAGACTATGTGTCCATGAAAGTGAATATCGCAAGATCTTGGAAACCGCTCACCGAGGTGTAGTAGGAGGACACTTTGGACCAGATCGGGTGATCAAAGCAATACTATTTGCGGGCTTCTGGTGGCCGACCCTTCACATGGATGCACATACCTATGTGAAACGGTGTGATGTTTGTCAGAGAACGCAGTATCCTATACGCAAAGATGAGATGCCACTGAAACCCATGATGGGTGGACGTGCATTCTCTAAGTGGGGAATAGACTTTGTAGGTCCTATTAATCCCCGAGCCAAGGGTTCACATGCTGAATACATCATTGTTGCAACAGACTATCTGACAAAGTGGGTAGAGGTAAAAGCCACAACGAAGAACGATGCTCAAACAACAGCTAAGTTTTTATTTGAGAATGTGTTCACTAGATACGGGTTACCTATATAGCTAGTCAGTGACAGAGGCACTCACTTCTTGAATGAAGTTATTGAAAATCTCCTCCAAGAATTCTTGCTAGTACATAAGAAGTCTGCCCCCTATCACCCTCAAGCTAATGGCCAAGCTGAGAGCACCAATAAGATCTTATGCAATGTACTGACGAAATTAGTGAACAATAAACGCTTTGATTGGGACAAACAGCTACACCATGTTGTTTGGGCATACCGAGTCGCCTACAAAATGGTACTCCAAGCCACCCCCTTTCAGATGGTATTTGGCCAAGATGCAGTGCCACCGTTGGACTTCTTAATACCTACATTGAAAGTAGCACAAGAGCATGAATGGACGGGTCATGAACTCTCTTCTAGACTTTTTGACCTTGAACGATTAGGAGAAACAAGACTGAGAGCGGCTGCAGGGATATATGCAGCTAAGAAATGACAGAAGGCATACTTTGATGCCCACGTTAAGGATAAAGGTTTGAAGGTAGGCGATCTAGTACTAGTCTACACTTTGAAACAACATGCAAGGAAACTAGAGAAAAGAGGCTATGGACCCATGATCATTAATAGAATCTCAACAAGTGGAGCAGTGCAACTAGCCACATTGGAAGGCGATATTCTCTCGAGCTACATAAGCGGATGCAGGGTCAAGTTATATCAGGAACCTCTCACAGAGGAAATGCTAAGTCGACTCAATACTGCTAAGAAACGCAAAGAAGAAGAAAAGCGAATTCGAGAAGAAGCCCAAGTAGAAGCTTTAGAGCACATACGGAGAATGAAATTAAGAAGACAAGGCAGAGAGCAACGTAGGATATCAGCTCCCATAGGATAATTGATCGACGTCCTTTTATAACCTTAGATATAGGACAAGGAAAGGGTGCAAGGACTGTAAGAGCCTTGATTGACTCAGGTGCAGCCACTAGTGCTGTTAAATTTTCGTACTGTCAAGAGTTGAGATTATCTGTCAATCCTATAGAAGCATATCTCATAGGATTGGGAGGTGTGGAAACCCCTTCCATGGGCGAGGTGGAACTTCCCCTCTATATTCAAGACTAAGCAATGACAGTCAAAGTACTAGTGTGTCAAGATGAGGACCTCACTGAGCCTCTTGTCTTGGGTCAGGACTGGATCTATGATCATGTAGTCCATCTAAACCTAAGAAGTGGACTTCTTCAGGTATGGGTAAATGATAGCCGAATTACAGTAAGGAACTAGGTAAAGCACAAACTCCTAGTCCTTCCAGGGGCACACATGAAGTTGACAATGCTATTCTTGTCCAAAACTGTATGATGCAGAAAGAGGATTGTTTCAACAACGAAGTCAAGGATAAGATGGCACTTCCTTCTTTTCCAAAGGCCAGAAGGATGCAGCAACCAATGGTAGATCAAATACAAGAGCAGAGTACCACCTATACTGGAGGCCAAAAACACGTACGAAGCAGAACATCTCAGTAGTCGAAACGAGTGTGGGTGCGGAAAGGCGAACACCCTGTTGCGACCATGCCAACCCCACGGTCGAAACCTCTCATTAGTAATCAACAACGCGATACTAATAAGAAGTCTTTCATAAATTCTTCTGTGAAAGTAAAGTCTATTTGGGTACCCAAGAAGTCGATGAAGGCCAGCCCACAATCACGACAAATCTGGGTGCCTAAGGCTTGGTTGCGGGCTCAAATAGCTACACCAAGGCCACACCCGATACAACATGTTTCACTCACTCGAACATCTAATGCCCAGTCTTACACATCACGCACGGACACATATTATTCCATGCGCAAAAGTAGAATCACTCGTAACTGGGCCCCGAAGAAGCCTCATTCTCAAGTAGATACCCCTATCAAACTCTTCAGAGTCTCCACAAAATCAAGATCAAAGCCCATCCACTGCATTTTGCAACCTAAAACTTGTAATAAACCCCCGGACCCCAGTTGTAAATCCATGTCCACCTACTAACTACGTCACTCTCACACTACATCATTCCACTTAGTTCTTAGGTCTACCCAATTACTAACTACACACACAAGCACCGAGCACTTAATAACCCCCTAATCTCTCCCGAACCTCAGGTTAATGTTGTAATGGGGACAAAAACGATTCTATCTTGCCCTTTACAATGTTAACACATGTTTCTATATTCTCACAGAATCAGGAGGCAAGAAGTAACATGGCAGATACGGCAGGAACTAGCTCCTAGGCAGGCACCAGCCCCCAAGTCGTGGACATTGAAAGTCTTCCCGTTGAGGAGGAATTGAAGGAACGACCAGTGGCTTTGAGGGCATTACACGCCATACCGGTTCAGGATCCTCCACAGGGGCACACAATGCCGGTCAGCAAAAACTCACATTGGTTCAGTGATGTGGCAGGACCCCTAGGTGAAGGCACTTATATGTGTGAGGCCGAGATAGAATTCAATGGGCGCTGGGGCAGATATCACTTTTTCACCAGGGAATTTGAGAGACTGCATAATAATGAAGGACTGAAACCTATATGGAAGAAGGCAGGACTCTATGATTACTTCAAATTCCAATTGCCAAAGCCCGATTTTCTAAGGTGCTCTTATTTGATTAGCACCCTCACTCCGAGCAAAGACAAAAAGGGATACAGCTCCTTTGTCCTCCCATCTCTCACAAGGGGCAATGAACTGAAGCGTTTCAGGTTGACTATCAATTTGGTAAGGGAAGCTCTAGACATGAAAGGTATGCACATTCCTACGGAGAAAGAGACAATGGTCCCCGACAATATGAAGAACAGGAATCTGACGAAATTAAAGGACATGGTGGCAATGACACCTACAATTGCCATTCACTTGCGAATGGTCATGCAACATTTTGCATTTCCCGCTCAAGAGAGGTTCACAATGCCACCTAAAAAGATCTCGTTTAGTCTATACTTGGCTGATGCCTTTGATTTGACAATCAACATGCCCCACTGGATTATCGACCAAATCCACTTGGCTCATCAAAGGTGGTATAAGAAACAAAAGTCTGTACTGTATGGATGTTGTGCCCTCACCAGGATTGTGTATAGATGTTTGGCTTATGATGTGCCAGTGCAGAGGACATTAAATTGGACCAGGGTACAAGAATTCCAACGTAGACTATCAACCGCAGGACCACCATCTAAGAAAATGAGAGGTGCAGTTCAGATGCCCTGTGCACAACCCCGCGGTGCGACATTGACACCAGAGACAACTCCACGACTTCCAAGGAGGGTACAACCCTTCACTATCAGATTACCAAGACACAGCACTGATGGACCAAATCTAGTGTTTCCACCTGTACCAACCGACCTAGAGTTCCCTCACGGATTCACTTTAGAAGACCTAATTGATGAGGAGGTAGCCAGAATCATAGAAGCTGTTAATGCAGAAGTCGAAGCAGAGCAAGCTAGTGGACAAAAAACTACTACAGACCAACCCCATCCCAGACAACCAGATGTCGTCGATGTGGAGGGTGAAGAAGAAGAACAAGAGGAGGAACATGATGGACAATCCGAGGAAGAAGAGCACGAATATGATCAGGAAGCTCTGCAGTACTTGAAGGTGCCCCAGCTTATACGAAGGCATTGAAGAAGCTCTATGATACCATGAACAGGGTTCAAGAGCAACATAGACTATCCCTAGCAGCAGGCAAGGCCCTCATGAATCAAATACTTGAGGAGGAAGGCATAGACGAGCAATACCGCGCCACTCTTGACATGATATCTGAGGCTTTAGGAGTACCTGAGACGGTGCATACCGCCCTTGCACAAGCACGAAGAACGGAGCAAAGATACGACAGACGTCTCCCTCGATCAGGAAAGCAAATGAATGTATTAGTATCAGAACCACAAGGCACATCCACAACCATGGGCACCGCACACACTGTCCATGATACTGAGGAAACCCATGTATCAAGTGCACCTCCGTCACCCCCTTTGCCACCCCTGCCTCCAACTCCACCACATTCACCTCCCACTACCAGCGTAAGCACTACTGTCACCGCCTCCGAGTCCACTAGCTCCCAGGCAGGCACCAGCCCCCAAGTCGTGGACATTGAAAGTCTTCCCGTTGAGGAGGAATTGAAGGAACGACCAGTGGCATTGAGGGCATTACACGCCATACCGATTCAGAATCCTCCATAGGGGCACACAATGCCGGTCAGCAAAAACTCACATTGGTTCAGTGATGTGGCAGGACCCCTAGGTGAAGGCACTTATATGTGGGAGGCCGAGATAGAATTCAATGGGCGCTGGGGCAGATATCACTTTTTCACCATGGAATTTGAGAGACTGCAGAATAATGAAGGACTGAAACCTATATGGAAGAAGGCAGGACTCTATGATTACTTCAAATTCCAATTGCCAAAGCCCGATTTTCTAAGGTGCTCTTAATTAATTAGCACCCTCACTCCGAGCAAAGACAAAAAGGGATACAGCTCCTTTGTCCTCCCATCTCTCACAAGGGGCAATGAACTGAAGCGTTTCAGGTTGACTATCAATTTGGTAAGGGAAGCTCTAGACATGAAAGGTATGCACATTCCTATAGAGAAAGAGACAATGGTCCCCGACAATATGAAGAACAAGAATCTGACGAAATTAAAGGACATGGTGGCAATGACACCTACAATTTCCAATCACTTGCGAATGGTCATGCAACATTTTGCATTTCCCGCTCAAGAGAGGTTCACAATGCCACCTAAAAAGATTTGGTTTAGTCTATACTTGGATGATGCCTTTGATTTGACAATCAACATGCCCCACTGGATTATCAACCAAATCCACTTGGCTCATCAAAGGTGGTATAAGAAACAAAAGTCTGTACTGTATGGATATTGTGCCCTCACCAGGATTGTGTATAGATGTTTGGCTTATGATGTGCCAGTGCAGAGGGCATTAAATTGGACCAGGGTACAAGAATTCCAACGTAGACTATCAACCGCAGGACCACCATCTAAGAAAATGAGAGGTGCAGTTCAGATGCCCTGTGCACAACCCCGCGGTGCGACATTGACACCAGAGACAACTCCACGACTTCCAAGGAGGGTACAACCCTTCACTATCAGATTACCAAGACACAGCACTGATGGACCAAATCTAGTGTTTCCACCTGTACCAACCGACCTAGAGTTCCCTCACGGATTCACTTTAGAAGACCTAACTGATGAGGAGGTAGCCAGAATCATAGAGGCTGTTAATGCAGAAGTAGAAGCAGAGCAAGCTAGTGGACAACAAACTACTACAGACCAACCCCATCCCAGACAACCAGATGTCGTCGATGTGGAGGGTGAAGAAGAAGAAGAACAAGAGGAGGAACATGATGGACAATCCGAGGAAGAAGAGCAGGAATATGATCAGGAAGCTCTGCAGGTACTTGAAGGTGCCCCAGCTTATACAAAGGCATTGAAGAAGCTCTATGATACCATGAACAGGGTTCAAGAGCAACATAGACTATCCCTAGCAGCAGGCAAGGCCCTCATGAATCAAATACTTGAGGAGGAAGGCGTAGACGAGCAATACCGCACCACTCTTGACATGATATCTGAGGCTTTAGGAGTACCTGAGACGGTGCATACCACCCTTGCACAAGCACGAAGAACGGAGCGAAGATACGGCAGACGTCCCCCTCGATCAGGAAAGCAAATGAATGTATTAGTATCAGAACCACAAGGCACATCCACAACCACGGGCACCACACACACTGTCCATGATACTGAGGAAACCCATGTATCAAGTGCACCTCCGTCACCCCCTTTGCCACCCCTGCCTCCAACTCCACCACATTCACCTCCCACTACCAGCATAACCACTATTGTCACCGCCTCCGAGTCCACTACCCATACCGAAGCACAGACCGTCAGTCAACCCACACAACCCGCACACCCTATCTCCACCTCTTTTGTATATACGGCCACTGAAACAATAATTCTAACTGCAGCCACATAAAATCTCATTCCCCCCATCACACTTTCGGGCAGTTCACATTCACAATTGCACACACCACTGTACACTTTCACCACTATCACCGTACCCACAATTCCAATATTCACAATCACTGTTGGCATACAAAGTAAGAAAGGAGTCATGCACAATACGGCAACAAGGCCAGATCATTTTTCCCATAGATTATGTACAACTCAAGTGATTTTAATCACTACACAAACATTGTAAATCCCGTTTTTGGTAGATTAGACTCCATTTTGTGCAAACCGAGGAGTCCTCGAGCTTGAGGAGTATTAGAAGTACCATCGTACCAAATTTCATAATTTTTAGACTTCGTTTGAGCCCTCAAATAAGCCCTGGGACCTAATTTTTAACTAGGCCGGACACTAGGTCTGGACAGGGCCAAAAGCTAGTCAAAAACTATAAAAAGAGCTAGAGAGCTCATTTTTGGGGTGAGATTGTAATTGAAACGAACTTGTAAGAGCTTGTGAAAGTAATCTAAAGCACTCCATTGATCCTCTCTCTTTGTCTTGCCGTGTGTGCGCGTGTGTGTGTATGTGTGTGCATGCTTGTGTGCTTCTCACTCACGCACTTGTGCCGCCACTTGCTCGAGGTCTTCATACCATCCTCACGTCTTCCCGGATTGACATTAAAGCAGGTGCTACTCATCACTGAGCTACACCAAATTTTGGCGCCGTTGCCGGGGATCGAGCTTTGAGGACGAGCGTGTGATGGTAAGACGTAGAGTTGACGCGTTGGAGTTGTAGGTATTTTCTTCACTCTCATCGATTTTCTTTTACTTTCTTCACCATCTTCATCACCATCATCATCATCACCATCTCCCACCTCCATCTTCATCATCGCGAAAATTTCAGTTTTTTTACTATATCCCCACCTCCACCTCATTTCCCTCATTTCACTTGTGAGAGAGAGCGAGAGAGCGAACTTGCATGTGCTGTTTTTGCATGTTTTCTGAGCTATTTTGCAGGTTTTTGGCTGTACCATCATCCCCAGCAGTGTGCGCAGGTACGACAGACTCTGCACAGGTCCCGGGACGACAACCTCTGTCTATCGCGACAGACAGAAAATCTTAACATTTTGTGAATGCATGATTATCACTGTAACCTACACCTTGAGGGCACTCTAGTTCACTAGAAGTTTTTCAAAAATTTGCGTTTTTTCTGTCTATCGCGACAGACACCGTCTATCGCGACAGACACTGTCTATCGCGACAGACACCGTCTATCGCGACAGACAGAGACCCACAACAGACAGCGTCTATCGCGACAGACACCGTCTATCGCGACAGACAGAATTTCACGACAGACAGCGTCTATCGCGACAGACACCGTCTATCGCGATAGACAGAAATCCGCGACAGACAGCGTCTATCGCGACAGACACCGTCTATCGCGACAGACACCGTCTATCGCGACAGACAGAAATCCGCGACAGATAGCGTCTATCGCGACAGGCACCGTCTATCGCGACAGACAGAATTCCACGACAGATAGCGTCTATCGCGACAGACACCGTCTATCGCGACAGACAGAAATCCGCGACAGATACCGTCTATCGCGACAGACACCGTCTATCGCGACAGACAGAATTTCACGACAGATAGCGTCTATCGCGACAGACACCGTCTATCGCGACAGACAGAAATCCACGATAGACCCCGTCTATCGCGACAGACACCGTCTATCGCGACAGACAGAAATCCACGATAGACAATGTCTATCGCGACAGACACCGTCTATCGCGACAGACAGCCCCCACGATAGATTGTGTCTATCGCGACAGACACCGTCTATCGCGATAGACAGGCATTTTCGGCAAAAAATTAAGGTGTGAATTTTTGGAAATTTAGGCTAAATTTTGGGCATTTTTGCACTTTCATGTACTCATAGGGAGTAAGTCAGGACGACGATAGGCCACTATCAAGTTGAAGACTACCTAAAAACTCAAGTTCAAGCTAAAAACTTAATCTCTGTACTGTCGACAACATAAAGGAAAGAACCTAACGTGGAACGATCAACCTGAAAGTACGAAGAACATTCAAGTATTCCTGACAACGTAATAGCAGACAAGACTTTACACACGAGGAATAGCTAAAAAGAATCAAGTGACTGGTACCAATTGATCGGCAACGAGGTTGTACTCTGGGCAAAGAATTGGGCTACTTAGATAGGCATATGAACCTTAGATCAGGACGACACCTAGTAAGAGAGAGACAAAGCCTTAGGTCTTCAGAGGCTAGTGTCAATCACACTGCAAGGTCTTGGACCCAGCAGTTGAGTCACCACTCTCATTACTCTAGCTCTGATACCAGTGAATCAGGGATGTCTCAAGGTATGGATAGACCTACGGGAAGTTCAGGTGTGCCTTACTTGTATAGGGTGGAAGGTCCTTACAAGACACAGTTGGAATACCTTAGGACCAACCGATTAGGTGCGAGCATCTATGAGGACGGCCTAGGAAGATCTGTGGTCCAGATTAAAAACCCTGACCAATCCATAGGACTAGAGCACCCAGCTGTCAAGTTTGAAAACGGTGCATACCTGGACAAGGAAGGAACCATATACGTAGTCACCAGTCATCCAGATAGGACAGATGAATTTGGGAATGTAATTTCAGAAGCGGACTTAGATGACTTGGAACAAGGAAACATGGGAGTGGAACCTAGAACCCCTCGAGGTAAATCAGTCCTCACTAGGATTATCACGCCTGAGTGGGTCCCCCAAGATAACAAGTGCATAGATTTGCTTCTCAATCGAGAAACGGACGAAGCCTTTTGGAGGTATAAACCAGATCACCCAATTGATATAGGAACAATCATGATCTATGAGTTTAAGGATCCGGATAGCCCAGGCAGAGTGACCTACCTAGATCATGCTTCAGAACGAATCTTTGTGGTGACAGAAAATGATAGGCATGCCTACACTTGGAAGGGTGAATTTATTTTTCCCCAACCAAGATCAAATGTATCCTATGGTCACCCTGGGGCTGGAACTTCCCAAGTTCATGGTACGCAAAGAGATAGAAGTAGGGATAGACCAGAAGTAAGTTTCGCCAACCCCGTGGGCAGAGAAAGAACGAGAACAGAGACGAATAGGGTAGAACCTGAGATGCATAGAGCCCACAGGAACCAAAGAAATGTAGATGGATTCCCTCTGCCGAGGCCTAGAGAGCACACAAGAACTTTGAGACCCACCCAGCTAGTTAAGTCCATGAAGAATTACTTTGACGGCACGTGAGATCCCTATGATCATGTGGCGGAGTTCAAGCAAGTCTTGAGAGCTGAACAAGTGGAAGATCTGTTCACGCAGTACAATGCCTTCGGTCTAACCCTTAGGAACACAGCACTTACATGGTTTCAACCATTAGATGAGCGTCAGTTCAGGAGCATAGACCAACTCCTAGAGGCATTCATCGTAGAGTTCTCTAAGAGTGGCATAAGACACAATACATCCTCATTGATTCACAGCTTCAAACAGACCCCCCAAGAGACTGTCAGATTGGCCGGAAGAAGATTCAGACAATATCTTGAAAGGTGCCCTATTGCAGAGCTACCCACATCTGCTAAACAAGTAGCCTTATTCCTTGATGGATTGCTGAGTACGAAATTGAGATCCTATGTGTATCTAAAGGACCCTAGGACCATAGAAGAATGTGTACGCATGTGCATTGACATTGAAGATAACCTAGGGGAAGAGCTAGAGCTTTCCAAAATCTACAAAGATTCCGATAGTGCATCTAGTCAATCTTCCACACAAGCCACATCAATTGAGGAACTGGCCGAGAAAGTGGCCCAAAAATTAGGAGTAACTAGCAAACAAATTCCAAGGTTTGCTCCTGTGAAAAGGTGCTATACATGCGGTGGTGACCATATGGCGAACGTCTGTCCCATAATGGCTCAACCCCAAGTAAACCCTAGTAGCCAGTACTGCACCATAGAACGGAGATACACCAACCACACCGCACAAGATTGCCCATACAACAAGCAGGCGGTTAGGCAACCCTACCCTCAGCCCTACCAACAAGGCAGATACCAGAACCAGTATCCTCCCCCACCACAATATGCTAGACCCCAACAAACCTACCAACCACAATATCAGGCCCAACAGAGACCCCAACCGGTGCTAGCTCAACGGCCTCCAAACCCCTCTAACGTGATTCCAGTAAAGTATGCTGTTGCAGAAGAAAACCTGAATAGAGCTATAGTCCCTGTAACATCCTTGATCTCTGAAAATGACCCAAGTGATCATAGCTTTGATTCTACCCATGTGGATAGCCCCCAGGCTTACTACATGCAGTCTCCAGAACATGGTGAGTCCTACTATAGTGAAGAGCCGAACGAACCTAGTTGGGAGTCAGATTACACGAACGTCATGTATGCAAACCCCAACCCTAGGCCTCAATCTAGGCAGGTAAGACCTCCATTCCCAAGAGGACCGTGCTACAGATGCCAAGGAGATCACCTCATTCGTGATTGTCCCTTGCCTCCACCTACACAACCCCAGTCAGTGACGATCCAAGGCTTCTGCCAAGATTGTGGAAAAGAGCATCTCTTACGAGATTGCCCAAAGAACCCCAGTAATATGCCAAAAATCACGCCCATCAATGTTATTGAGTTAGTGGTAGATTCCAGCGGAAGTGTTACTTCCACTGCACCCGTACAGGTAGTCACGAGAGCTCAAGCAGTGAAGCAAAACCAAGGGGTAGGCAAGGAAAAGAGCCCAGACACTAGCGATACTGAGAGCCAAAATAAAAAGAGAACAAGAGCTTGGAGAGATAGCCGCGAACGCATGAAAAGGCAATGGGCAAAGAAGATGAGTGAACTTGAGGAAAGTCTACGAGAAACCAAGGCTAGAATCATAGAGATCACATCTCAACCGCACTCTCACACATTCCCACCGCTACCATCCACATCACCCCCCATCCCTTCACCCTCTAAGACAGCCCACGTAACCCACCCACCACCCCAAACAGGATCGGTATTAGCTGATCCCACTCCCGAAGACATAGACATGATGCTTAAAGCATATCAGGCCAGAATCCGAGAAGGGCCAAACGTCACGGATCATGACAAGTGCTATCCTAGAGCTGACCTAGAGATAGAAAGAACCAAACTGTGCGCGAAAATGGTCGCACTGGCTCAGACTATGTTTGAAGCCAGTCGCCTTTTCAATTACTCAGGCTCAGCCAAAACGCAATTACACTTGGATGGATTCCTAGAAAAGTTAGAGAGGATAATTGCAAGATCTGCCAAGGAAGAAAAAAATCAAGAGGGAGAGAAAGCAAGCAATAACATGAAACATCCCCCATCGGAAGTTTATGTGGCCAATTCCACTAAACCAGACAACTTCCCCTCCTTAGAAAGAATAGAGAGGCTAATTGCACACTCAGAAAAGGAACCTGCCCCTCAAAGAAAGGAAAGGGCGAGAGAACAGATAAGCAAGCCTCTTCAGGAAGCCCATGAGCCTCCTCAAGAAACTTATCTTCCCCCCCAAAAGGCAGATGAGCCTACCGCGAAAGCTCATGCACCTCCACAGGTTGCCTACATTCCTTCTCAGGGAGCGTATGAGCCTGTTTGGAAAAGTAATAGAATAAGTAACCCTCCCCAAGAAGCTTGTGCTCCAGCCATTTGCGAGAACGAGGAGAGAGTCAACAACAAAATAAGCCCTCCTTCCCAGGTTGCTTATGCGCCCAATTTTACGGAGCCAGACACTTCTTCTTCTATGAATCGGTTTGCACCAGACTTCCTACGAGAGATTCAAGAAGACAAATGGGATAACGAAAGCGAGGTCGCCCCTCCTTTTGAACTTGTGGATGATGCACACGACCAGTTCCCACAAGACATCCCATCTATTTACGGGGAGCATGAGAGTGTTCAGTCTCACGAGAGATTAGACTTTGAGTCTAATTCCATACAAGAGCTACCCCACTTCACAGGCCCATGGGAAGCAAAGTCCACATGTATGAGAGCACCCACAGTCATGGTAAGGAACGATGACTCAGTCATACCTAGGAACACAGAGGTAGTGAAGAACACTAACGTGCAGTGTAATCTCAAGTTAGAAGAGCTACTCAAGGTCAGACCTGAATTATGGAAACATGTAGCCAAACAAGTACCAGAGATAGCAAAACCTCGTTCCCAGGTAGGATCCCATAGGACAGTGCCAGAAATTCCCTTGGATAAGATAGGAGATATGTGTGAAGGTGAAGAAGGGAACACCTATCTTCCCATCACCTACCAGGAATACACCACCAAGGCGATTTTGGACTCAGGTGCAGGAGTTGCAATTGCCACAACCTCCTTATGGAAACGTTGGGGCAAGCCGGCACTCAGGCCGACGAGAATGAAATTGCAGATGGCCGATGGTCACATAGAGAGACCCTTAGGATTGCTAGAAGGGATAACTCTCACCACTTGTGGTGTCGAGTTTGAACATAGTTTTGCTATATGTGACTTCAGCAAAAATCATGCCTATGAGATGATTTTGGGAAGACCATTTATGCGACAATTGCAAGTAGTACAGGATTGGGGAACCAACTCCTTGTATTTGCAACACTTGGGTGTTACGACCAAAGTCAATCTCAAGGATTATTCTCATAGAGATGTCCCTCCTATCCAATGGAATCCCATCCATAGAGCCAAAGATGATACAGAATCGGTGCATTCCATAGGGTCTGGATCCTCATGGATGCATGAAGATACTCACTTATGGATGTGCAAGGTAGCAGTAGAAGAAGAGAAGAGAAAGAAAGCCAGAGAGGTAGGTGCGAACGAAACTCATAGACCCATTCAAGACCCAGCCTATGCACCTATAGTCTTTCCAGATGAGGAGTTTGAACCCCATGGCTGGGCGGAAATTTTAGCAACAATAGATGTAGCCATCAATGAAGAACAATGGACACCTCACTGTGATGAGGATGGCTATGACATTTCAGTCTTCTCCATAGAGCCAATCATGGGAGAGGCAGTTTTAGAAGAATGCGAACCTAGCCCTGATGCAATTGAGGATGCAAGTGACTCCGATCTAGAGTCAATCATTATGGATCCACCATTTGCATCAGATGAAGAATACTTCCATGAAATAGAATTTCAACCCCAGAGGCATGGAGAGGTTACAAATGATGTAAGATTAGCAACGCATATGACCCCTAAGGAAGAAGGAAAGAAACGAAAGAAGAGAGAAGCCTTACCAGAAGAGGAAGAATCTTTGTTTGAGGTCCCAGAAAATTTTAAGAAGTATGAGCTAGATGACAGGAGAGTCGTGATAAGAATGCCTAAACGAGGGGCACAATCAGGAGAGGCCTATGATAACAAAGAAACCACCAAGAAAATAGTAGTGGCCATAGAAGAAGGAGAGGAGAGATGCACGTATATAGGCCATGACCTGACAGAAGAAGAAGAGCACGAATTGATTGCCTTGCTAAGAGAATACAGAGATGTATTCGCTTGGAGTTACAAGGACTTGAAAGGGGTTGACCCGGACATATGCTCGCACACCATCCCCATGACCTCAGATGCCAAACCCTCTAAGCAAAAGCCTTATACATATAATGATAATTACGCTGCTAAGATCAAGGAGGAGATAGATAGACTGGTCGAAGCTGGATTTATCTATGAAATTGAGCACACTGAATGGGTATCCCCCATCGTAGTGGTGCCCAAGAAGAATGGCAAGCTACGTGTGTGCATTAACTTGAAAAAGGTTAATGCCGCCACGATTCGAGATAACTATCCGCTTCCCATCACAGAACATCTCTTAGAAAGAGTAGCAGGCAAGGAAGTGTACAGCTTCCTTGATGGATTTTCTGGCTACAATCAAGTAGCCATAGCTCTAGAGGATCAGCATAAGACAGCCTTTGCCACAGAATGGGGCATTTTTGCTTTTAGAGTAATGCCATTTGGGCTTACCAATGCACCAGCCACCTTCCAGAGGCTGATGTGCCATGTGTTTAAGGAGTTCCTGAGGAAGAGTTTAGAAGTCTATGTTGATGATCTTTGTGCTCATTCCAATGTTAGACAAACTCATATTCCTGAACTCAGACAAATCTTTGACAAATGTAGAGAATATCAAGTCTGCCTGAACCCAGAAAAGTGCGTTTTTATGGTCAGGCAAGGTAAGATTCTAGGACACATAGTGTCAAAGAATGGCATATCTACCGACGAAGAAAAAGTGAGAGCCATAGCAGAGCTACCTAGGCCAAAGAATGTCAAGGAAGTACAAGCTTTCATGGGGCATTGTGGTTATTATCGACGATTTATACACATGTATGCTGTCATTGCAAAGCCCATGTACGGACTTCTGACAAACTTTGAGTGGACGGATGAATGTGAGAATTCCTTCCAGGAGCTTAAACGAAGATTGTGTTCAGCACCAATCTTGACCACACCAGATTGGAATAAGCCATTCCATGTTCATGTTGATGCATCCAATTATGCTATTGGATGTGTGCTTACACAACCTACTGGTGAAGGTAATATGGATCTTCCAATTGCCTATGCCAGCAGACAATTGAATGCAGCTGAACGGAACTACACCACCACGGAGCGAGAAGGATTAGGCATGGTATATGCAATCAAGAAATTTAGACACTATTTGCTTGCAAATAAGTTTAAATTTTTTACTGATCATCAGGCATTGTTGTACCTAGTAAACAAGCCATGCAATACAGGTAGATTAGTAAGATGGTTTCTCTTACTAATGGAATACGACTTCGAGGTGGTGGTAAGGAAAGGTAGGACTCACTTACGAGCAGACCATCTCTCTAGACTCACATCTGGAGAAGCCCCACAAGGAGTGTCAGATGACCTTCCTGATGCTTACTTGTTTAATTTGGAAGTTGTGCCGCAGTGGGCCAAGCCATTGGTACCAGTATTGACATACGGGCCTAATCATCCAGTGGTGAACACACGGAATAGAGAGATCGTAAAAGCCCAAAAGTACCACATCATGGCAGGAAGCATGTACAAGCACACAGATCAAGGGATCTTGGCTTGTTGCGTAGAAGAGGATGAGTACGCTAAATGGTTGCAATTAGCACATGTAGGTGCGTTAGAGCAACACCATTCAAAGCAACGAACTTTACAGACTCTAAAGAGATTCGGTGTGCATTGGCCAACTATGGAAGCTGATGTCCAAAAGTTGTGCAAGGAATGCCCAATCTGTTGCACTAAACCACCGGTGGAACATGCCACTCTCTATCAAGTATCCATTGCGCCAGATTGGAGCGAACCACTAGTATCATTCCTGAGGACAAACACATTCCCTCCAGACATGACTCTGGCTAGGAAAAGGAGTTTAGAACAAGAAGCTTTGGATTACTCACTCATTGGTGATAATCTATATAAGCGTGGTAAAGATGGTTACCTGAGACTATGTGTCCACGAAAGTGAATATCTGAAGATCTTGGAAACTGCTCACCAAGGTGTAGCAGGAGGACACTTTGGACGAGATCGGGTGATCAAGGCGATATTATTTGCGGGCTTCTGGTGGCCTACCCTTCACATGGATGCACATACCTATGTGAAACGGTGTGATGTATGTCAGAGGACTCAGTATCCTATACGCAAAGATGAGATGCCACTGAAACCTATGATGGGTGGACGTGCATTCTCTAAGTGGGGAATAGACTTCGTAGGTCCTATTAACCCCCCAGCTAAAGGTTCTCATGCGGAATACATCATTGTTGCAACAGATTATCTCACCAAGTGGGTAGAGGTAAAGGCTACAACCAAGAACGATGCTCAAACAACTGCCAAATTCTTGTTTGAGAATGTATTCACGAGATATGGACTACCTATAGAGCTTGTAAGTGATAGAGGCACTCATTTCTTGAATGAAGTTATTGAAAATCTACTCCAAGAATTCCTCGTAATACACAAGAAGTCTGCCCCTTATCACCCTCAAGCTAATGGACAAGCTGAGAGCACTAATAAGATATTATGCAATGTACTGACGAAATTAGTGAACACTAAACGCTCTGATTGGGACAAACAGCTACACCATGCTGTTTGGGCATACCGAGTGGCCTACAAAACGGTACTCCAAGCCACTCCCTTTCAGATGGTATTTGGCCAAAATGTTGTGCTACCCTTGGACTTCCTGATCCCTACATTGAGAGTAGCACAAGAGCACGAATGGACAGGTCATGAGCTCTCCTCTAGGATCTTTGACCTTGAACGATTAGGAGAAACAAGACTGAGAGCCGCTGCAGGAATATATGCAGCCAAGAAGAGACAGAAGGCATATTTCGATGCCCATGTGAAGGATAAGGGCTTGAAAGCAGGAGATTTAGTTTTAGTTTATACACTAAAACAACACACGAGGAAGCTAGAAAAGCGAGGCTACGGACCTATGATCATCAATAGGATCTCCACGAGCGGAGCTATACAATTGGCCACATTAGAGGGTGATGTTCTCCCAAATTATATTAGCGGTTGCAGAGTCAAGTTGTATCAGGAACCCCTCACGGAGGAAATGCTCAGCCGACTCAACACTGCTAAGAAACGCAAAGAGGAAGAAAAGCGCGTTCGAGAAGAGGCTCAAGCAGAGGCTTTAGAACGCATCAGAAGGATGAAGTTACGCAGACAAGGCCGAGATATGACTACAACAGTTGACCATGCAGATCAAGGATATCCCATGGCCATGTGTGAAGTTGCAGGAACAAGCTCGCATAGGATAATTGATAGACGTCCTTTCATAACCATAGATATAGGACAAGGAAAGAGTGCAAGGACCGTAAGAGCCTTGATTGACTCAGGTGCTGCCACTAGCGCTGTTAAGTTGTCTTACTGTCAAGAGTTACAGTTAACTGTCCATCCTGTGGAAGCATATCTCATAGGATTGGGAGGCGTGGAAACCCCTTGCATGGGCGAGGTGGAACTTCTCCTCTACATTCACGATGAGGCAATGACCGCTAAAGTACTAGTGTGTCAAGATGAGGATCTCACTGAACCCCTCGTCTTGGGTCGGGATTGGATCTATGACCAAGCAGTCAATCTAAACCTAAGAAGTGGACTTCTCCAGGTTTGGCTCAATCATAGTCGAGTTACAGTAGAATTAGACAACGGAGCACTAAAGGAACTAGGAAAGGCACAGACTCCTGGTCCTTCCAGGGGTACACATGAAGATGACCATACTGTTCTTGTTCAAAACCCTGTGTTGCAGAGGAATGACATTTGCAAAAAAGGAGTCAGGGATGCAACGGATCTCCCTTCTTTTCCAAAGGCCAGAAGGAGGCAGCAACCAAAGGCGGATCACAAGCAGAAGAAGCAGAGTACTACTTATGTCCGAGATCAAAAATATCTGCGCAGCGGAATGTCCCAGCAAATAAACCAGGTATGGGTGCGGAAAGGCGAACGACCGGGTGCACCACCGTCAACTACACGGGCAAAGTCTCTTATTAGTAACCAACAACACGACGCTAATAAGAAGTCTTTCAGAAATTCTTCTGCCAAAGTAAAATCTATTTGGGTGCCCAAGAAGTCGATGAAGGCAAGCCCACAATCAAGACAAATTTGGGTGTCTAAGGCTTGCTTGAGGGCACAAGTAGCTACGCCAAGGCCACAACCTATGCAGCATAACCCAACTACGAGTACAACCAGTATTCACTCGCTCTCAACACTTAGGAACACACCAAGACCCATGAGCATGCATGTAATCACTCATAAGTGGGTCCCTAAAAGGCCCCATTCCCAAACAGCGACACCGACACAGCTCTCTAGAGTCTCTACGAAACCGAAAGCAAAGCCCATCCACTGCATTTGGCAGTCTAAGACCTGTAATAAACCCCCCGACCCCGATTTGTAAATTCACCCCACTTACTAACGGCATTAGTCTCCTAGGAATACACAAACGTTAACTACACTCATTGTCTTCGTGCACTTACTAACCACTAACTCATCACCTGCCTCATGTTAATGTTGTAACGGGGACAGCAACGGATTTATTCTGTCCATTACGATGTTAACACATGCTTCTATATTCTCACAGAATCAGAAGACAAGCAGTAAAATGGCAGAAGCGACAGGTTCGGGCTCACAAGTGGGAATACTTACTGCGGAAATTGATGTGGATAGTATACCCGTGGATGTGCCCCCGACGGAACGACCAGTGGAGATGCTACACCTTCAGCAACTCCCGGTGCCAGATCCACCTACAGGCATCACGGAAAGAGTTCATGCCAATTCTCATTGGTTCAATGGCATGCCCGGTCCATTAGGTGAGGCCAAGTATATCTGGGAGTCTAAATGCGAGTATGACAGATCATGGGTGCGATTCCAATTTTTCTCCAAGGAGTTCGAGACTTTACAGAACACCGAAGATCTACAGACCATATGGCAACGAGCAGGATTGGCGGAATATTTTGAAGCCCCACTACCTAAACCCGATCTCCTCCGATGTTACTATTTGGTCTCCACATTACAAGCTAATGAAGATAAGGACCAACCCGGATCATTTGTTCTCCCCTCATTGCTGGGCAACAACGAGTTGAAGAGGTTTGAACTTACTGTGGAGTTGGTAAGCGACGCTTTAAATATGCATGGCACACATGTACCCTCAGAAAAGGATGCTCTCGTCCCCACCAACATGAAGGACAGGAAACTAGTGAAGCTGAAGGACATGGCAGCACTCACCCCAAATGTGTCCATCCCTCTCCGAATGTGCATGCAACATTTCGCCTTCCCCGGTCAAGACCGATTCACGCAACCACACAAGAAGATCTGGTTTGCTCTCTACTTGGCGGAAGCAGGTGCGTTACCTATTAAGCTACCAGTGTGGATTATAGATCAGTTGTATGAAGCAAACAAACGGGCATCTAGGAAATTAGTGGTGAACGGATGCTGTGCACTCACACGCATCATTTATCGATGCTTGGCATATGATGTCCCCATTGAGCGCGCCTTAACTTGGGCACAATTACAAATGTTTAAAAGGCTCAAGACATCCACACATCAATCCAAGCGCATGAGGGGCGCGATCCCTTGTGTCCAGACAAGGGAAGTCCTGACTACTCCTGAGGCATCACCACTAAGAGAGGGCACTGTACCTCCCTTTACCATTAGGACACCCAGGTCGGAATCTGACACTACGACACAACCTACCCCATCGGCTCCTCCTGTTACACCTGAATTCGAATTTGCTGCCACTGGAGAGGCTGAAGGACTGGACCCCCAGGATTTCGAAGCATTCCTACAAAGCACACAATTCTCTGATGTGGAGTTTTATTCAGAGGCAGAGGAGCAGGGCACATCCTCACGAAGAAGAAGAAAGTCTACAGACGGTAGACATGTCCATTGGAGTGACACTCAGGAAAGTCAACAACACGGACACCCGGAAGAAGAAGAAGCGTATGAAGAAGAGACCACTGAAGCCCCAGCATATACAGCAGAACTCCGAAGGCTGTATCAGATTATGGAAAGAGTACGATCGCAGCAATTACTCACTGAACAGAGCAGCAGAGTACTTATGACTCAGTTGTTGGAAGAAGCGGGAGTTGACTCAGAATACAGGGAAGGTCTCTTATTGATGGCAGAAACATATGGAGTTGTAGAAGCTGTGCGCACTGCCATTCAGAGGCCTTCAGTTCAATATGACCCACGAAGGTTCCAGACACGACCTCGCTCAGGTAAAAATATACAAATTCCCGTTACAGTTGCAGAAGAGCCGACTACTACACCTGAAACTATCAGAACAACCTCCCAGACAGCTAGCCAACAGCACCCAGCCACCCATGAGGAGTCCACCGAACCACTACCACCTACTCCCCCACCATCACCTCCTAGAAGAGAAACAGTAGAAACCACATCGACTACTCAACCCACCGACCCCACCTTCATCTTCCGTACTCCGATCTCCAGTGCCACCCTATTCTCTACCACTGATAATCCTATCTTCGAAGACAACCCCAACACTACACAATCCGCCGAACCCCTCCTAGACCCTGCCCTAGGGCAACCATCCCCAACGCCCTCAGCCACGGGTCATCCCGACCCTAGATCCACATTCATGGGCTTCCCTGCTACCACGCAACCCTTTCAGCCCTCCTCAAATTTACGACCCCAACCCCCGATATCCCTCTCTCCATTTCTACAATCCCTCCAGGACATCTTTGCTAGGGCTTTTCAACCAGGCCCTCAACCATTCCCTGTCTTTTCAGCTCCCCACCCCACTTCACATCTATTCACCACTTCCACACACACACCACCTACCATACCAGTGTATATGGCAGGCCCCACAATAACACCCACTCCTGAAGGGATGGACATTTCACCACCCACGGCACCTCCACCCACGGTTTCACCTCCTCCCATTCCCCCTCCACCAATTTCACCCACACACACAACTTTCGTAGACACATCATTCACTTTCTCCCTTCCCCAATTCCCTTCCCATGCATCTTCCACGGTAAACACCCCCCACTCATCTATAGGTAATGCATTGGACACCATGTTGGCTTGTATATCAAATTTAAGAACAGATTACATTCAGCTCCAGCAACAAAACGCACGCCTGCAAGAGCACTCAGCGACACTACAGCTCCGCCTTGCGGTACTAGAAGAGGAGAACGCTCGCCTCCACACACAGTTCCAAACCCTCCAAGACGCCCATAATATATTGGAGGTACAGCTACAGAACGTAGATCAGGAAGCAGTGCAGGTGGTAGAAGGTCACCTACGAACACAGCTGGAACGCAACTCAAAACTTCAGCGAAATATGGCGCTACTTAAACGCCATCTTGCGGCTGCTCAGGAAGAGAACAGACGTCTGCAAATACAAAATCAAGAGAACCTGGAGGCAGCTATTGAGAGCACACTGGGGGCACCCATCAGCCCATCCAAGTTTCAAGCAGTGACCCCCGATAATATCAAGATTATATTGGAAGATTATGCCATGCTGCTCGAAGCACATGATAAGCTATCGGAGGAGCTAGGACAACTGAAGCAGGAACACCAACAAGGCCCAACAGCTGCCCCTCCAACCGCCCCCTCTGCGGCTCCGCTTCTCTCCGACGCAGAGGCCATAAAAGATCTCCAGAAACAGGTAACTGAATTGCAAACACGCCTACTACAATATGAGAGGCCATCTTCCCCTCCGGAGGCTCCCACGGACGAAGAAGTTGTGCAAATTCCTGTGGAACAAACGTTCGATGAAGAATATGATCCGCAACCATTCCCAGGAGGCCAACAAACAGAAGAAGCGCAGGACACGTTCGAGGCACCACGGCCGCCATGGTTACGACAAGTGGAGGAAATAGGGACCTCGCATGAAGAGCGCACCGTAGTGCAAAATCAGGCTATGAGGGTCATAGAGGAGACTGTTTTACAATCAGATTACTTCAAGAACTTGTCATCGAGACGCCTGATTCTCTCATCGGAACTCCAGTACAGGCCATATTATATTATCTTGGCTGATTATAATGCAGAAATACAAAGAGTCACGGGTCAGATTCCTACTTTTGCGACCCAATTTCAACCCGAAGACCTTCCTCCAGAGGTGCGAAAAGGCAAGATTCGTCAACCAACATGGCGGCAGAAACTTTTAGAGACTTATCCAGAAATGCTACGCACATGGAACAACGCGCCGTTGCACCTCCTGTACAACCCATGCTACGGTCCAGTCCCCCGCCGCAGGTCGTGGAAGGCATTTAATATCAAGGTACAGAACAATGCGCAATGCAAGGAATGGCTGAACTACCCGTACATCGCACCACCACAAGGACCACCATCGGTAGCATATATGATGGGGACCATTCGCCACTGGATGCCGCGCTTGAAGCCCATGCAAGATGTAGCAGCACAAATGATGCTTAAAATCTTAGATATCATGCAAGTAGTGCTGAAGACCTTTAGAAATGCAGCCGCACCACAGGTACGTCTTCCGGGGTTTAGCAATGGAAATTACGACTTGGTGTATGACATGAGCACCACCCCCAGTATTCGTGTGGCTTACGCTTGGCATGCACGTATCAAATACCTCCCCGCCTGCTACAAACAGACCTTCGAAGAGATGTTCAGATCAGGTTTCTGGGAGTATCACTCGGAGGTTTTCGCACCAAAGCCAACACATCTGCTTCAACTGTTTGCTTGTGAACAAGCAATGTATTCAAATTACTACACCACCCCGCAACCCGAAACCCCTGGTGCAATAAATTGGGATGCATTGGAAGCTGATCTAGCAAGAGGCTTAAGGATAGGAGAACATGAACTGGCCACCAATGTCATCCAATATTACATCGACCACCCGAGGGAACAAAGGTCTGTCAGGGGCGACAGACGCTAGGAAGGGGGGAGTGTTGGCATACAAAGTAACAAAGGAGTCATGCACAATACGGCAACAAGGCCACATCATTTTTCCCATAGATTATGTACAACTCAAGTGATTTTAATCACTACACAAACATTGTAAATCCCGTTTTTGGTAGATTAGACTCCATTTTGTGCAAACCGAGGAGTCCTCGAGCTTGAGGAGTATTAGAAGTACCATCGTACCAAATTTCATAATTTTTAGACTTCGTTTGAGCCCTCAAATAAGCCCTGGGACCTAATTTTTAACTAGGCCGGACACTAGGTCTGGACAGGGCCAAAAGCTAATCAAAAACTATAAAAAGAGCTAGAGAGCTCATTTTTGGGGTGAGATTGTAATTGAAACGAACTTGTAAGAGCTTGTGAAAGTAATCTAAAGCACTCCATTGATCCTCTCTCTTTGTCTTGCCGTGTGTGCGCGTGTGTGTGTATGTGTGTGCATGCTTGTGTGCTTCTCACTCACGCACTTGTGCCGCCACTTGCTCGAGGTCTTCATACCATCCTCACGTCTTCCCGGATTGACATTAAAGGAGGTGCTACTCATCACTGAGCTACAATCACTCCCACTACTGCATCCACTGTTGATTTTATGGACATCTCACCCACCTCCGCACCTCTCCCTCCCCCCATACACCCACCATCTCCCATTCCCCCACCTCCCACTTCACCATTTTCCAGCACCGCATCCACACTTCCATTCCCCTTCCCATTTCCCTTCCCTTCTGCATTCAACACCCTTCCTGCATCCACCCCTATTAATAATGTATTTAATAATATGTATCAGTGTATGTCGCAACTACAACAGCACTACCAGCATTGATGACCAACATACGCGACTCTTTCGAAGTCATGAGGAACTTCAACTACGCTTCATTGATCTCGAAAGGGAAAAGCGGCTACTACAACAACAGCATGTCACCTTACAGGAACAACACCAACAATTAGTAGCCAACCCACCCCAGTCAGATGCAAAAGAAAGGAAACAAATGGATGATTTGCTGCACTCCCAGATAACGGAGAATCTCAATCTCAGACGCAATCTGGCCCTCCTACAAAAACACATGTCTACAGCACTCGAAGAGAATAAACAGCTGCAGAAACAGAATGAAGAGAACTTGGAAGCAGCAATGGAGGGTTCCCCGCAGGAAATCGACCCAGAGAAATTCAAGGCCATTCCCTCAGAGAATATGCAAATTGCGTTAGAAACCCATGCTGACCTCCTGGACGCCCATGCAGCATTAGAACGAGAAAGAGATGACCTACTTAAGCAACTGGCAACTCAGCAGGAGTCACCAAGCAAAGTCACTGCCACAGACGACACATACGAAGAAGTCACAAAACTCAGAGCAGAACTCGAAGAATTATGTAGTAAAGTCATGCAATATGAGCGTCAACCCTCTCCACTTGTAGAACCCGAACCTGAAGACTTAGTACCCATTGAAGTAGAGGAAACCTTCGAAGACCCATACGTTCCCATGCCTGCACCAGGGGGCAAGCAAACAGAAGAGGGTATGGACACCATCGAGATCGAGGCTCTTGAATGGATGCAGAGGTTAGAGAAAGTGGCCACAACCCATGATGATAGAGTGGCAGTTCAGATAGCATCTATGTCACGCTTGGAAGAGGTAGTCATAAAATCGGATTACTTTAGGAACCTCTCCCATCATAGGTGGATCGGCACATCCGACGATTTGTATGTTCCTTTCTGCATCTTAATGGCGGACTACAATGCCGAAATCAAGCAACACACCTCAAAAGAACCAACCTCAGCTACACAGTTTGCACCGAACGACATCCCAGCAAGTGCCAAGCAGGGCGATATACATCAACCGACGTGGAGGATTCGTCTACTGGAAACCTACCCAGAGATGGTAAGAACATGGAATAACATGCCTTTGTACATCAAATACAACCCATGCTACTGCCCCGTATTTTGAAGAAGATCATGGCCGGAATACACAAAAACTTTGCTGACAACCAAAGGATGCGAGAAATGGCTCAATTATGTCTACTTAGCACCACCTAAAGGCCAACCTACCATAGGATATATGATCTCGACGATTCGGCATTGGGGGGTCAGGTTTAAAAATGTACCAAATGTCATGGCCCAAATGTGCCTTAAAATTTTTGAACTCATGTTGGTCACCTTCAGGACTTTCAAGAATGTCAAGGAACCTCATCTGTCAGCTCTTGGATTTAATGAAGGTAATCAGGACCTGGTGTACAACATGAGCGCAACCCCATCTATTAATGTTGTATATGCATGGCACGCGCGTATCAAGTATCTACCAGCCTGCTTCAAACAGACGTTTGAAGAAATGTTCGTCACGGGATTCTGGGAATATCATTCAGAGATATTCATTCCCATACCATCACATTTATTGCAGTTGTTTGCAGTGGAACAAGCTCTCCATTCAGAAAAGTTACGTATACCACATCCAGAGGTTCCCGGGCCGGTAGATTGGGATGCTCTACTCACGGACTTGGCCAAAGGGTTGCGGATTGCAGAACATCACTTAGCACAAGACGTTGTGGAGTACTACATCCAACGACCCACCCAACAAGGGTCTGTCAGGGACGACAGACGCGAGAGAGGGGGGGGTGTTGGAACTGAAGGACTCACCAGGCAAGGAAGCTTACGAAGGGAGTCAGAGAGAAGAGAAAGTACAAGCAGACAGAGCAGTCAACGACGATCTGGCAAGTAGGCCAATATTTTTCCAGGACACTTACGCATATAAGAGAGGTGGACACACAAGGAGAAGGAACAAGTAGGGAGCTCCAGGAAATGTATGACAAAATGTTAGAAGAAATCCCTACAAAAACAGTGATTTTCATCACTAAAAACCATTGTAAATACCATTTCACATTTTTGTAGCTCCATTTTGTGCAAGCCAAGGAGTCCTTGAGCTTGAGGAGCTTTAGAAGTATCTACCTGTCAGTTTTCACATTTTTTAGACTTCATTTGAACCTCCAAATAGGGTAGAGAACCTAATTTTTAACTAGGCCGGACACTAGGTCTAGACAAGGCCAAAACTTAGTCAAAAACTATAAATAGAGCTAGAGAGCTCATTTTTGAGGCTAGCTTGTAATTGAATTGAACTTGTATGAGCTTTTGGAAAGTAATCTAAGAACTCCATTGCTTCTCACTCTTTGTCTTGTCATGTGTGGGCGTGTGTGTGTATGTGTGTGCATGTTAGTGTGCTTCTCACTCACGCACTTGTGCCTTCACTTGCTCGAGGTCTTCATACCATCCTCACGTCTTCCCGGATTGACATTAAAGGAGGTGCTACTCATCACTAAGGTACATCCCTCATCTTCTCCTTCTGAGTGTTCTAGTTGTTGAGATAAAGTTCGCTGCTGATCATCATCCCAATGTACATGACGGCTTTCTGTGGATTTTCTCCTTCTTTGGGAAGATGTCCCCTGTTCTTCTGTATCTGAATAGAACTCTACATCAGAGAGTTGTGTATTCTGCAAGAATAATTCAAAGTCGAAGATGCTCATCCCTTCAGCGTCTCCAGTCACAGGAAATTCGAATTCAGGAGGGACAGGAGGAGCCAAGGGGGCAGCTTGTGATGTGCCTTCAGATCCAGATCTTGGTATGCGAATGCTAAAGGGAGGCAGAGTGGCATCCCCTCGTGGGGACACTTCCGGAGTCGTCAAAACTTCACGTGTTTGAACACAAGGGATCGAACCCTTCATGCGCTTGGATTGATGTGTGGCGGATTTGAGTCTCTTGAACATTTGTAATTGCGACCAAGTTAACGCACGTTCAATAGGTACATCATACTCTAAGCACTTGTAGATGATGCGCGTGATTGCACAACACCCATTCACCAGTAGCTTCTTATGTGCCCTTTTATTTGCTTCATACAGCTGCTCTATAATCCATATAGGAAGTTTAATCGGTAAGGCACCTGTCTCTGCCAAGTAAAGAGCGAACCAAATCCGCTTGTGGGGTTGATTGAACCGATCTTGACCGGGAAACGCAAAATGTTCCATGCACATGCGAAGAGGAATTGACACATTCGGTGTGAGTGCCGCCATCTCTTTCAACTTTTGTAGCTTCTAATTCTTCATGTTAGGGGGAATAAGAGGATCCTTCTCAGAGGGCACATGCGTGTCGTGCATGTTGAATGTAGAGCTCACCAATTCCAAAGTGAGTTCGAATCTTTTCAACTCATTGTTGTCCAATAAGGAAGGAATGACAAATGATCTTGGTTTATCTTTTTCTTCATGCGTCTGTAATGTTGAGACCAAGTAGTAACATCATAGGAGATTTGGTTTGGGTAAAGGTGCTGCAAAGTATTCAGCCAGCCCTGCATGCTCCCATATGGTCTGCAGATCTTGTGTGTTTTGGAGAGTCTCAAACTCCTTGGAAAAGAATTGAAATCCGACCCATTGCTTATCATGTTCACACTTGGACTCCCAGATATACTTGGACTCTCCTAAGGATCCTGGCATGCCACTGAACCAATGAGAGTTGGCATGGACCCTCTCTGTTATTCCTGTGGGAGGATCAGGTATAGGTATTTGTTGGAGGTGTTGTAGCTCTACAGGTCGTTCAGTTGGAGGCACCTCAACAGGTAGACTATCCACATCAATCCCTGTAGTACTTACTCCTGCCTGTGAGCTCGGACCTACTGCTTCTGCCATGAGACTCTTGTATCTGTTGATGCTTATTTGCTAGAAGAAGAGAGGCACATTAGTATTGCATAGGAAACAGGATGTTACGGTGTTCCCTCCACAATACTAACATGACATTTCAAGTGGTTAGAGGTTAGTGGGTGGAGTGTTTGGTGATGTGTGAGAATGTGGGTTACTGGGTTAGTGTTCATCCTAAATGCATACTTTGGATGTGCAATGTACTCAGAATGCACCTACATTAGAGGGGACTGATTTGGGTCAGGCGGTTTGATATGAGGTTTAAGTCTCCAAATTGTGGATAGGATTGTGTTGGATTTGGGATCTTTTGGGTACCCAGTTCTTCACATTCTTGGGTGTGACCGAAGAGCTAGAGGTGTGGAGTGTAGATGTTTGCACTGGGATATGTGCCAAGGGTGCTTGTGAGTGTTGATTCAATGTTGTGAATGGAGGTGATGCTATTTGAGCTCGTAAGCAGGTCTTGGGCACCCATATCTGTCTATCATTTGGAATAGCCTTCATTGACCACTTTGGGACCCAAATAGAAATGGTTTGTCTAGATGGATGCCTAGGATACTCCTATGTTGTAATCCTGGACATTGTAGCTCGTTTGGTGCATCTTTGGGATCCAATGTCCAAATCTAAGCGTTGTTCACCCTTTTGTATCCAGATCTGCTTCATGCCATGAGGTACTCTAGATTGTACAGGTTGGTGCTCATGCCCATTGATCATTGGCCTCCCCTGTGTCGTGTGTTGCCTGGCTTGCTTTCCTCGAATCCTCTTTGGAAAAGAATGGAACTCCTCTTTGACTGCTGCTTTTTTGTCAAGAGTGACAATCTTCTGCACCATAGAACTTTGGACAAGAATAGCATCTTTATCGTCATGTGTGTTCCTAGAGGGACCAGGATTTGGTGCCTCTTCTAGTGGCCTAAGTGCTTGATTTTCTAATTCAATAGTGATGCGGTTTTGGCCTACCCAAGCCTAAAGAAGTCCACTTCTTAGGTTGAGGTTGACTGTGTGATCATAGATCCAGTCTTGGCCCAAGACAAGAGGTTCGATAAGATCCTCGTCTTCACATACTAGCACTTTGACTGCCATTTGAACCTCTCGAATGTAGAGGGGCAATTCCACCTCACCCATGCAAGGGGTTTCCACACCTCCCAATCCTATGATATATGCCTCTATAGGATTGACCTTCAATTGCAATTTTTGGCAGTAAGAAAGTCGAACTACACTAGTCGCTGCTCCGGAGTCAATTAAGGCTCTCACAGTCCTTGCACTCTCTCCTTGTCCTACTTCTAGGATCACAAAAGGTCGTCGATCGATTATCCTATGGAAACGTTCACCTCAAGCCTCGCACATGGCCATGTGATAGCCTAGAGATTCTTGAGTGTCAGGCATAGGCTGATCTCTACCTTGCCTCCTCAATTTCATTTGTCGGATGCATTCTAAATGCTTGTGCTTCTTCTCGAATTCGTTTTTCCTTTTCTTTACGTTTCTTGGCAATGTTGAGTCGATTTAGCATCTCTTCAGTTAGGGGTTCTTGATATAACTTGACTCTACATCCACTTATGTAGCTAGGGAGAATATTGCCTTCTAAAGTGGCCAATTGTATTGCCCCACTAGTTGAAATTCTATTTAATGATCATAGGTCCATAGCCACACTTCTCTAATTTTCTTGCATGTTGCTTCAAAGTGTAGACTAGAACTAGGTCTCCCGCTTTCAAGCCCTTATCCTTTACGTGGGCATCGAAGTACGCCTTCTGTCTTTTCTTAGCTGCATATATTCCTGCGGCAGCTCTTAGTCTTGTTTCACCTAGTCGTTCCACGTCAAAAATTCTTGAAGAGAGTTCATGACCCGTCCACTCATGCTCCTGTGCTACCCTTAGAGTTGGTATCAAGAAGTCTAGTGGAAGCACTGCATTTTGACCGAACACGATCTGAAAGGGTGTGGCTTGGAGTACCGTTTTATAGGCGACCTGGTATGCCCAAACAACGTGGTGTAGCTGTTTGTCCCAATCAGGGCGTTTATTATTCACCAATTTAGTCAGCACATTGCATAGGATCTTATTTGTGCTTTCGGCTTGGCCATTAGCTTGTGGGTGATAGGGAGCAGACTTCTTGAGTATCACCAAGAACTCTCGGAGAAGATTTTCAATAACTTCATTCAAGAAGTGAGTGCCTCTATCACTAACTAGTTCTATAGGTAGACCGTATCTGGTAAACACATTCTCAAATAGGAACTTAGCTGTCGTTTGAGCATCATTCTTTGTTGTGGCTTTCACTTCTACCCACTTGGTTAGATAGTCTGTGGCCACAATCATATACTCAACATGTGAAGCCTTAGTTGGGGGATTAATAGGACCAACAAAGTCTATTCCCCACTTAGAGAATGCACGTCCACCCATCATAGGTTTCAATGGCATCTCATCCTTGCGTATAGGATACTAAGTTCGCTGACAAACCTCACCCCGCTTCACATAGGTATGTGCATCCATGTGAAGGGTTGGCCACCAAAATCCTGCAAATAGTATTGCCTTGATCACCCGATCTGGACCAAAGTGTCCTCCTGCTACACCTTGGTGAGCAGTTTCCAAGATTTTAAGATATTTTCTCTCATGGACACATAGTCTAAGGTAACCATCTTTGCCACGCTTGTATAAATTATCTCCAATGAGTGAGTAGTCTAGGGCTTCTTGTTCTAAACTTCTCTTCCTAGCCAAAGTCATGTCTGGAGGGAATGTGTTTGTCCTCAGAAAGGCTACTAATGGTTCACTCCAATCTGGCACTAAAGACACTCGATAAAGAGTGGCATGTTCGACTGGTGGTTTAGTGCTACAGATCGGGCATTCCTTACACAACTTACAGACATGTGCTTCCATAGTCGGCCAATGCACTCCAAGTCTCCTTAATGTCTGTAAGGTTCTTTGCTTTGAGTAGTGTTGCTCTAATGCACCTATGTGTGCTAATTGCAACCATTTAGCATACTCATCCTCTTACACACAACAAGCCAATATCCCTTGATCTGTATGCTTGTACATACTTCCTGCCATGATGTGGTACTTTTGGGCCTTTACTACCTCTCTATCTTGAGTGTTTATGACTAGATGATTAGGTTTGTATGTTAATACTAGTGCTAATGTCTTAGCCCACTGCAACACAACTTCCAAATTAAACAAGTAAGCATCAGGAAGGTCATCCGATACTCCTTGTGGGGCTTCTCCAGATGTGAGCCTAGAGAGATGGTCTGCTCTCAAGTGAGTCTTTCCTTTCCTCACCCCAACCTCAAAGTTGTATTCCATTAACAAGAGGAACCATCTCACCAATCTACCGGTATTGCATGGCTTTTTTACCAAGTATAGTAGAGCTTGATGATCAGTAAAAAATTTAAACTTATTTGCAACCAAATAATGTCTAAACTTTTTGACCGCATATACCATGCCTAAGCCTTCTCGTTCAGTGGTGGTATAGTTCTGTTCAAGTGCATTTAACTGTCTACTAGCATAGGCAATTGGAAGATCCATATTACCTTCACCAGTAGGTTGTGCTAGCACACATCCAATGGCATAATTGGACGCATCCACATGCATATGGAAGGGCTTACTCCAATCTGGTGTAGTCAAGATTGGTGCTGAGCATAATCGCCATTTAAGCTCATTGAAAGAGTTCTCACATTCATCAGTCCACTCAAAGTTTGTCAAAAGTCCGTACAGAGGCTTTGCAATGATGGCATGCATGTGTATGAAATGTCGGTAATAGCCACAATGCCCCATGAAAGCTTGCACTTCCTTGACATTCTTTGGCCTAGGTAGTTCTACAATAGCCCTCACCTTCTCTTCACCAGTGGAGATGTCGTTCTTTGACACTATGTGTCCTAAAATCTTGCCTTGCCTGACCATGAAGACACACTTTTCTAGGTTCAGACAGACTTGATATTCTCTACATTTGTCAAAGATTTGCATGAGTTCAGGTATATGTGTTTGTCTAATGTTGGAATGAGCACAGAGATCATCAACATAGACTTCCAAATTCTTCCTCAAGAACTCTTTAAATACATGGCACATTAGTCTTTGAAAGGTTGCAGGAGCATTGGTAAGCCCAAATGGCATTACCCGAAAAGCAAATATACCCCACTCCGTGGCAAAAGCCGTCTTATGCTGATCTTCTAGTGCTATGGCTACTTGATTGTAACCAGAGAACCCATCCAGGAAGGGGTGATTGCATGTAGTAAGCCCGTGGGCTATCAATATGGGTAGAGTCAAAACTATGATCACTTGGATCGCTTTCTGAAAGCGATGGTGTCACTGGCACTAAAGCTCTATTTAGATTTTCTTCTACAGCTGCATACTTCACTGGAATCACATTGGTGGGGGTAGGGGGTTGCTGCGCTAGGACTGGTTGTGATCTTTGTTGCCCTTGATAGGGTGGTTGATAGGTTTGCTAGGGCCTAGCATACTGTTGATTTGGGTACTGATTAGGGTACTTTCCTTGTTGTGGATATGGCTGAGGATAATTTTGTCTAACAACTTGTTTGTTATATGGGCAGTCTTGTGCTGTGTGATTGGTGTACCTCCTTTCTATGGTGCAGTACTGGTTGTTGGGATTAACTAGGGGTTGAGCCATGATAGGGCACACATTAGCCATATGGTCTCCTCCACAAGTGTAGAATCGTTTTCCTGGGGCAAATCTAGGAATTTGCTTGCTAGAGCCACCTAATTTCTGAGCTACCTTTTCTGCTAGATCCTCAATTGATGTGGATTGTGAGGAAATGAGGCTACTAGAACTATCTGAATCTTTATAGATATTTGAGAGCTCTAATTCCTCCCCTAGATTATCCTCAATGTCTATGCACATGCGTACACACTCTTCTATGGATCTAGGGTCCTTTAAGTACACGTATGATCTAAGTTTGCTACTTAACAATCCGTCTAGAAATAAGGCCACTTGTTTGGCTGGAGTGGGTAACTCTAGAGCAGGGCACCTCTCTAGGTATTGCCTAAACCTTCTTCCTGCGAGCCTCACGGTCTGGATATATTCCAGTTGAGTTTTGTAGGGACCTTCAGGTCTTTCTAGGTATGCCACTCTTGAGCTACCTACAGGTCCTTCCATGTTATAAGACATCTCAGAGTCACTAGTTTCTGAGTCTAGAGCGTAGGGGTAATCACTCAATTGTTGGTCCCAAGATCTAGCTGTATGGTTGACGCTAGCCTCGGATGATCCAACACTTTGACGCTCTCTCCCTAGGTGTCTTCCCGATCTCAGGTTCATATGCCCTTTGTACGTTGCTGATTCTTTTATACCAATCACTTGTTCCTTTTGAGTTCCTTTGTATTTGTTTTCTTGTCTTTAATTAAGCGTTGTTAGGAGCACTTAAGTGTGTCGTACTTGATGTTCTTCGTCCACTTAGTTTAAGTTCTTTTCCTTTAAGTTGTCCCTTGACTGCAATTTAACATATTCTTGGACTTGAGAAATTAGAGGCTCTTAGATTTTGAGTATTCTTATCGTACCCCTAGTCAATCAAGACAACTACTCGCACTTAGCCTAAGCTAAGAATGGACTGAGGGGGTTGAGAGTTGTTCCAACCTCAAGTCGCTCCTCCTTGCTATGCTTGTCTGCCTAGGAAGCACGTTCCTAGGCCTGCTCACACTGGCACTTGCTTTGCTTTCTCCAAGAGCTCTCGATAATCCTGTAAAAATCCCAAGTTTAGCTCCAATTTGATCCTTCTATTGACAGAAAATTTATCTCAGACACTTTTAATGACCCTTTTTTCCCCCTTTTCTATTGCCAAAAAAATTCCTCTAGAGCTCTCTTGGTGTATCTACCCCACAGAGGGTCAAATTCAAAATACCCTATTTGAAAACCAATGCATTATTCTTATAAAAAATCAATGCCACGAGCTTTCCAACAAGCCCTAGAGCTCAAAAAACGGATTTCATATGAAAAAGTTATGACAGTTCAAGGTTTAAGGGGTTAAAAAGACAAACAGGTCCTTTCAAGAGTTTAGTGTATTTTTCTAAGGCCTTTGCAAGTGTAGGAGTAATTGAGTATGCAAATATTCCCAAAATTTGGCCTAAATTTCCAAAAATTTACCCCTTTATTTTTTTTGTCAAAAATGCCTGACTATTGCAATAGACGGTGTTTGTCGCGATAGACACTGACTGTCACGTGGGCCTGTCTATTGCGATAGACAGTGTCTATCGTGGGGTCCTGTCTGTCGCGATAGACGGTGTCTGTCGTGATAGACAAGGTCTATCATCTGTCGTGGTCCTGTCTATCGTGATAGACGGTGTCTGTCGCGATAGACTGAGGCTGTCGTCTGTCATGCTTTTGGTCTGTCGCGATAGACAGTGTCTATCGTGATAGACGGTCTCTATCGTGGGTCTCTGTATGTCGCGATAGACGGTGTCTGTCGCGATAGACGATGTCTGTCGCGATAGACAGAGTTTGTCGTCTGTTCGTGGGCCTGTCTGTCGCAATAGATGGTGTCTGTCGCGATAGACTGAGGCTGTCGTGGGGTGCTATCTGTCGCGATAGACGGTGTCTGTCGTGATAGATGTTGTCTATCGCTATAGACTGAAAAAACACAAATTTTTTAGAATTTTTTAGTGATTTGGAGTGCTCTCATGGTGTAGGTTATCGTGCCAAACATGCATTCAAAACATATTAAGTTTCTCTATCTGTCACGATAGACAGAAGTCGTCGTCTCGGGACCTGTG
>CM035416.1:56074950-56142450 GCA_020310875.1 Ceratopteris richardii | reverse complement strand
TTGGCACCGTTGCCGGGGATCGAGCTTTGAGGACGAGCGTGTAATGGTAAGACGTAGATTTGAGACATTGGCATTGTAGGTAATCTCTTTACTTTTCTTATTTTTCTCTTTCTTACCTCACCATCATCATCATCACCATCTCCCACCTCCATCTCCATCATCGCGAAAATTTTCAGTTTTGGATTATATCACCTTCTCCACCTCATTTCCCTCATTCCACTTGGGAGAGAGAGCGAGAGAGCGATATTGTGTGCGTTGTTTTTGCTTGGTTCTTGAGCTTTCTTGCAGGTACTGGCGGCATCATCATCTCCAGCACTCCGCGCAGGTACAAAACGTCACGAAACTGTCTCTATGTCGTAGACCTCTGTCGATCGCGATCGATAGAAAAATCGCCCATTTAGTAAAACAAAGTCAAGCACCACCATAATCTACATGATGAGCACATTCTAAATCACTAAAAACAGTTAAAAAATTCCGCTTTTCTCTGTCAATCGCGACCGACACCATCGATCGTGATCGACAGTCACGATCGACAACATCTGTCGATCGCAACCGACAGACCCTGTCAATCGCGACCGACAGACCTGTCGATCGCGATCGACAGACCCCACGACTGACTAACTGCCACGTAGGACCCTGTCAATCGCGATTGACACCGTCGATCGCAATCAACAGCCATGACCGACACCTCTGTCAGTCGCAATTGACACTGTCGATCGCGACCGACTGAATTTCAACGATTGATTGACTTTTTCGCGTAGCCACGTGTCCATCGCAACGGACATAGTCCCGATCGATTGAATTCACGATGAAAAACCCAGAAAAAGTGTCGATCGCGATCGACACCATCGATCGCGATTGACAGGACTCACGACCGACTCTGCCGATCGAGATTGACACTGTCAATTGCGACTGACGTGTCGATTGCGACCAAGAGGCCCCGACGGACACCTCTGTCAATCGCGATTGACAGGCTTTTCGGCCAAAAAATTAGGGTATTTATTCCAAGTTTTGGGGATAGTTTTGGGCATATTGGTATAGCAATTAGTGATTTGTGAGGTCCCTACACATGTATTTTAGAGAAAAATCATGAGAACAGTTAGCCTGTTTGAACCCTTGACATAACTTTCTCATACAAAATCCGTTTGTTGTGATTCTTGTCTTGTTGGAAAGCTCGTGGGGAGTACAACCAAAACTTCCACTAGTTATTTGTTAAATTAATATCAGGATTATTAGATATAGTATTTTGAAGTTGACCATATCCAGGGGGAACAAAACCAGGGGATCTCTAGAATTGTTTTCCATAAAGACAAAAGGCTTATTGGTATCTAAGTTACATGAATGGAAGTGCTTGGTTCTCTCCTTGATTTTAAGTCTTGAGCTAATCTTGGGACTGATACAGGTCTATTGAGAGCAATTGAGAGCATCCAAAGCAAGGGCTTTGTGCAAGCTTGAGAATTGGGTTCTCGAGCACTAAAGAACAAGGGATCAACAAGAAAGGTCGGAATATTCTCAACTCCCTCTATCAATTCCTAGCTTAGGCTAAGAACGACTAGTGATAGGAGTAGGCCAAGGCGGCTATAGGCATTTATCAAGTTGAAGACTACCCAAATACTCAAGTTCAAGCTAACGACATAATCTTTGTACGGTCGAGAACTTTAAAGGAAAAGAACTTAACGTGGGACGATCAACTTAAGTGCGGAAAATTAAATCAAATATTCCTGATGATGCGATATCAGACAAGATCATAAACACGATAACACACTGAAAAGAATCAAGTGACTGACACCAATTGATCGGCAACGAGGTTGTACTCTGGGCAAAAATTGGGCTACTTAAATAGGCATATGAACCTTAGATCAGGGCGACATCTAGTAAGGGATAGACAAAGCCTTAGATCTTCAGAGGCTAGCATTAATCATACTGCTAGGTCTTGGGCCCAGCAGTTGAGCCACCACTCACATTACCCTAGCTCGGAGACTAGCGAATCAGAGATGTCTCAAGGGATGGACAGACCTACAGGAAGTTCAGGTGTGCCATATCTGTATAGAGTGGAAGGCCCCTACAAGACGCAGCTGGAATACCTTAGGACCAACCGACTAGGTGCTAGCATCTATGAGGACGGCCTAGGAAGATCAGTGGTCCAGATTAAAAATCCTGACCAATCCATAGGACTAGAGCACCCAGCTGTAAAGTTTGAAAATGGAGCATACTTGGACAGAGAAGGAACCACATACGTGGTCACCAATCACCCAGATAGGACAGACGAATTTGGAAATGTGATCTCAGAAGCGGATTTAGGTGACCTAGAGCAAGGAAACATGGGTGCAGAACCCAGAACCCCTCGAGGGAAATTTGTTCTTACTAGAATCCTCAATCCCGAGTGGGTTCCCCAAGACAACAAGAGTATAGATCTGCTTCTGAACCGAGAGACTGACGAAGCCTTTTGGAGGTATAAATCTGATCGGCCAAATGATATAGGAACAATCATGATCTATGAGTTTAAAGATCCAGATAGCCCAGGCAGAGTGACCTACCTAGATCACGTTTTACAGAGGATCTTTGTAGTTACAGAACATGATAGACATGCTTACACTTGGAAGGGTGAATTCGTTTTCCCCCAACCAAGATTGAACGTGTCCTATGGTCACCTTGGAGCTGGAACATCCCAAGCTCATGGAACTCAAAGAGTCAGAAGTAGAGATAGGCCAGAAGTAAGCTTTGCCAACCCAAGGGATAGAGAACGAACGAGGACGGAAACAAATAGAGTAGAACCTGAGGGTCATAGAGCCCCAGGAAACTGAAGAAATGCCGATGATTTTCCTGTGCCAAGACCAAGAGAGCACACGAGGACCCTAAGACCAACCCAGCTAGTTAAGTCCATGAAAAACTACTTCGATGGCACTGGAGATCCCTACGATCATGTGGCTGAGTTCAGGCAAGTCTTGAGAGCTGAACAAGTGGAGGATCTATTCACACAGTACAATGCCTTTGGTCTAACCCTTAGGAACACAGCCCTTACGTGGTTTCAACCATTGAATGAGAGACAGTTCAGGAGCATAGACCAACTCCTAGAGGCTTTCATCACTGAATTCTCTAAAAGTGGCATAAAGCATAATACTTCCTCATTGATACATAGCTTCAAGCAGACCCCTTGTAGCTCAGTGATGAGTAGCACCTCCTTTAATGTCAATCCGGGAAGACATGAGGATGGTATGAAGACCTCGAGCAAGTGGCGGCACAAGTGCGTGAGTGAGAAGCACACAAACATGCACACACATACACACACACGCGCACACACGGCAAGACAAAGAGTGAGAATCAATGGAGTTCTTAGATTACTTTCAAAAAGCTCTTACAAGTTTGTTTCAATTACAATCTAACCGCAAAAAAATGAGCTCTCTAGCTCCTTTTATAGTTTTTTACTAGCTTTGGCCCTGTTCAGACCTAGTGTCCGGCCTAGTTAAAAATTAGGTTCCAGGGCTTATTTGAGGGCTCAAACGAGATCTAAAAAATACGAAAATTGGTAGGTAGATACTTCTAAAGCTCCTCAAGCTCAAGGACTCCTTGGCTTGCACAAAATGGAGCTACAAAAATATGAAATGGTATTTACAATGGTGTTTAGTGATGAGAATCACTTTTAATAGGTGTAAGGGTTTTGAAAAACTAAGGGGTTGCCTTAGTGCTAGATCTACATGAATGCTCATACATGCTTCTTCCTAATTATTGTCCTAATTGCCAGATCTTCGTTGACTCCCTTGTCTGCTTGTGCCTTCTCTCCCTTCTGACTCTCTTCTCTGACTGCCATGCCTCGTTGGTCCTTCAGTTCCTTGTCTGCTGCTAACACCCCCCCTCTCTCGTGTATGTCATCCCTGACAGACCCTTGTTGTGTGGGTTTTTGGATGTAGTACTCAACGACATCCTGCGCTAAGTGATGTTTGGCAATCCTCAATCCTTTGGCCAAATCTGTGAGTAGAGCATCCCAATCTACCGGCCCGGGAACCTCTGGATGTGGTATACGTAGCTTTTCAGAATGGAGAGCTTGTTCCACTGCAAACAACTGCAAGAGATGGGATGGTCTGGGAATGAATATCTCGGAGTGATATTCCCAGAATCCCGTGACAAACATCTCTTCAAACGTTTGTTTGAAGCAGGCCGGTAGATATTTGATGCGAGCGTGCCATGCATACACAACATTAATTGATGGGGTTGTGCTCATGTCGTATACAAGGTCCTGATTACCTTCATTAAATCCTAGTGCTGAGAGATGCGGTTCCTTGACATTTTTGAAGGTCCTGAAGGTGACCAACATAAGTTCGAAAATCTTCAGGCACATCTGAGTCATGACATCAGGTACATTCTTGAACCGGACCCCCCAATGTCGAATCGTCGAAATCATATATCCGATAGTAGGTGGGCCCTTAGGGGGTGCGAAGTACACATAATTGAGCCACTTCTCACATCCTTTAATCGTCAGCACTGTTTGTGTGTACTCCGGCCATGATCTCCTTCGAAATACAGGGCAATAACATGGGTTATATTTGATGTACAATGGCATGTTGTTCCATGTTCTTACCTTTTCCGGGTATGTTTCAAGCAGCCGAATTCTCCAAGTCGGTTGGCGAATATGTCCCTGCTTGGCACTTTCTGGGATGTCGTCAGGTGCAAATTGTGTGGCAGAGGTTGGTTCCCTTGAGGTGTGGTGCTTGATCTCCGCATTATAATCTGCCATTAGCACGCAAAAAGGAACATACAGGTCGTCCGATGGGCCGATCCACCTATGGTGTGAGAGATTCTTAAAATAATCGGATTTTATTACAACCTCTTCCAATTTTGACATCAATGCGATTTGGACTGCCACCATGTCATCATGCGTCGTGGCTACTTTCTCTAATTTTTGCATCCATTCAGGTGCCTCAATTTCAATTGTGTCCATGCCCTGTTCTGTTCGCTTACCCCCGGGTGTTGGCATCGGTACATAGGGATCCTCAAAGGTTTCTTCTACTTCAATTGGCACAAGATCGTCAGGCTCGGGCTCTACCAGAGGGGAGGGCTGACGCTCGTATTGCATGACCTTGCTACGTAATTCCTCAAGTTCTGCCCGGAGTTTAGTGACCTCTTCAGATGTATCTTCTACGGTTGTGCTCTTGCTGGGTGATGTCTGGGTTCATCGTAGAGCTTCTTTAATGCATTAGTATAGGCGGGGCACCTTCCAGTACTTGTAGGGCTTCCTGATCATACTCTTGTTCTTCTGCTTCTGATTGTCCACCCTGTGCCTCCTCATGTGCTTCTTCTTCATCGTCCACATTGACTACGTCCGGTTGGCTGGGCTGGGCTTGGTCTAGGGCAGTTTGCTGTCCACCAGCTTGCTCTGCTTCAACTTCTGCATTTACAGCGTCGATGATTCTAGCAACTTCTTCGTCCGTTAGATCCTCCAGAGTGAATCCATGCGGGAATTCCAGATCAGTCGGTACTGGTGGAAACACAAGGTTAGGGCCATCCGTGCTGTGCCTAGGTAACCTGATAGTAAATGGTTGCACTCGTCGGGGAAGTCTTGGGGTTGTTTCAGGCGTTAGGGTTGCACCGCGAGCTTGTGCACAAGGCATCTGGACAGCGCCTCTCATCTTCTTTGAGGGAGGCCCTACAGCTGACAATCTGCGTTGAAACTCCTGCGCTCTGGACCAAATGAGAGCCCTCTGCACCGGTACATCATATGCGAGACATCTGTATACAATTCTTGTAAGTGCACAGCAACCATACAGTACAGACTTTTGCTTCTTATACCATCTCTGATGAGCCATGTGAATCTGGTCGATAATCCAGTGAGGCATATTGATTGTCAAATCAAAAGCATCCGCCAAGTAGAGACTAAACCAGATCTTTTTGGGAGGCATCGTGAACCTTTCCTGCGCGGGGAATGTGAAATGTTGCATGACCATGCGTAAGTGAATGGCGATCGTAGGTGTCATCGCAACCATGTCCTTCAACTTCATCAGATTCCTGTTCTTCATATTGTCTGGAACCATAGTCTCTTTCTCTGTTGGAATGTGCATACCTTTCATATCGAGTGCTTCTCTTACCAAGTTGGTAGTCAAGCGGAAACGCTTCAGCTCATTGCCCCTTGTGAGTGATGGGAGCACAAAGGAGCTGTATCCTTTCTTGTCTTTGCTTGGAGTGAGGGTACTAATTAAGTATGAGCACCTTAGAAAATCTGGCTTTGGTAGTTGGAACTTGAAGTAATCATAAAGCCCAGCCTTCTTCCATATCGACTTCAGTCCTTCATTATTCTGTAGCTTTTCAAACTCGCTGGTAAAGAAATGGTATCTGCCCCAACGTCCATTGAATTCTACCTCGGACTCCCACATGTATGTGCCTTCACCCAGAGGTCCAGCAACGTCACTGAACCAGTGTGAGGTTTTGCCCACCGGCATTGTGTGACCCTGTGGAGGATTCTGAATCGGTATGGCATGTAATGCCCTTAATGCCACTGGTCTTTCCTTTAATTCCTCCTCGACCGGAAGGCTTTCGATGTCCACCACTTGGGGGCTGGTGCCTGCCTGGGAGCTAGTTCCTACCGTATCTACCATGTTACTTCTTGCTGCCTGTCTCTGTGAGAATATACAAACATGTGTTAACATTGTACAGGACAAGGGAGGACCGTTGTTGTTCCCATTACAATATTAACATGAGGGTCGGGAGCGAATAATGGGTTAGTAAGTGCTCGGTGCAAGTGTGTGTGCGGTTAGCCGTTTGGTAGACCTAAGAGTTAAGTGGAATGATGTAGTGTGATAGTGATGTGGTTAGTAAGTTATCATGGATTTACAAATGGGGTCTGGGGGTTTGTTACAAGTCTGAGGCTGCCAAATGCAGTGGATGGGTTTCGCTCTTGGTTTCGGAGAGACTCTAGAGAGCTTTATCGGTGTCTCGGTTTGAAAATGAGGCCTTTTAGGGACCCATTTACAAGTGATTATATGCGTGCTCATGGGCCTTGGTGTGTTCCGGAGTGTTGAGAACAAGTGAATACTGGCTGTGCGAGTAGATGGGTTATGCCATATAGGTTGTGGCCTCGGTGTAGCTACTTGCGCCCGCAAACAAGCCTTAGGCACCCAAATATGTCTTGATTGTGGGCTAGCCTTTATCGACTCCTTGGGCACCCAAATAGCTGTCATGTTAGCAGAAGAATTTTTGAAAGACTTCTTATTAGTATCGTGTTGTCGATGACTAATAAGAGGTTTTGCCTGTGTGGTTGGCTTGAGTGCAACCGGGTGGTCGCCTTTCCGTACCCACACTTGTTTCACTTGCTGGGACGTTTTGCTGCGCAGGTACTTTTGATTTCTGACATAGGAAGTACTCTGCTTCTTCAGCCTTTGATCCATCTTTGGTTGCTGCCTCCTTCTGGCCTTTGGAAAAGAAGGGAGTTCCGTGGCATCCTTGACTCCTTTTTTGCGAACATCATTCCTCTGCAACACATAGTTTTGGACAAGAACAGCATGGTCAACTTCATGTGCACTCCTGGAAGGACCAGGAGTCTGTGCCTTTCCTAGTTCCTTGAGTGCTCCATTATCTAACTCTACTGTAATTCGACTATGATTGACCCAAACCTGAAGAAGTCCACTTCTTAGGTTTAAGTTTACTGCTTGGTCATAGATCCAGTCTTGACCTAAGACAAGAGGTTCAGTGAGATCCTCGTCTTGACACACTAGTACTTTAACTGTTATTGCCTCATCATGTATGTAGAGGGGAAGTTCCACCTCGCCCATGCAAGGGGTTTCCACACCTTTCAATCCTATGAGATATGCTTCTACAGGATTGACAGTTAACTGCAACTCTTGACAGTAAGACAATTTAACAGCACTAGTGGCTGCACCTGAGTCAATCAAGGCTCTTACGGTCCTTGCACTCTTTCCTTGTCCTATATCTAGGGTTATGAAAGGGCGTCGATCAATTATCCTATGCGAGCTTGTTCCTGCGACTTCACACATGGCCATAGGATATCCTTGATCTGCATAGTCATTCGTTCTAGGTTGATCTCTACCTTGCCTTCGTAACCTCATCCTTCTGATGCGTTCTAAAGCTTCTGCTTGAGCTTCTTCTCGAACTCGCTTTTCTTCCTCTTTGCATTTTTTAGCAGTGTTGAGTCGACTAAGCATTTCCTCCGTGAGGGGTTCTTGATACAACTTGACTCTGCAACCGCTAATATAGTTTGGGAGAACATCACCCTCTAATGTGGCCAGTTGTACTGCTCCACTCGTGGAGATCCTATTGATGATCATAGGTCCGTAGCCTCTCTTTTCTAGTTTCCTTGCGTGTTGTTTCAGTGTATAGACTAAAACTAGATCTCCTGCTTTCAAGCCCTTATCCTTCACATGGGCATCAAAGTATGCCTTCTGTCTCTTCTTAGCTGCATATATTCCTGCGGCTGCTCTCAGTCTTGTTTCTCCTAATCGTTCAAGGTCAAAAAGTCTAGAGGAGAGTTCATGACCCGTCCATTCGTGCTCTTGTGCTACTCTCAATGTAGGAATCAAGAAGTCCAAGGGTAGCACAGCGTTTTGGCCAAATACCATCTGAAAGGGGGTGGCTTGGAGTACCATTTTGTAGGCAACTCGGTATGCCCAAACAGCATGGTGTAGCTGTTTGTCCCAATCAGAGCGTTTAGTGTTCACTAATTTTGTCAGTACATTGCATAAGATCTTATTAGTGCTCTCAGCTTGTCCATTAGCTTGAGGGTGATAGGGGGCAGACTTCTTGTGTATTACCAAGAATTCTTGGAGTAGATTTTCAATCACTTTGTTCAAGAAATGAGTGCCTCGATCACTTACAAGCTCTATAGGTAGCCCATATCTTGTGAATACATTCTCAAACAAGAATTTAGCAGTTGTCTGAGCGTCATTCTTCGTCGTGGCTTTTACCTCTACCCACTTAGTGAGATAGTCTGTTGCAACAATAATGTATTCCACATGAGAACCCTTAGCTGGGGGATTAATAGGACCTACGAAGTCTATTCCCCACTTAGAGAACGCACGTCCACCCATCATAGGTTTCAGTGGCATCTCATCTTTGCGTATAGGATACTGAGTCCTCTGACAGACATCACACCGTTTCACATAGGTATGTGCGTCCATGTGAAGGGTAGGCCACCAGAAGCCTGCAAATAGTATCGCCTTGATCACCCGATCTGGTCCAAAGTGTCCTCCTACTACACTTGGTGAGCAGTTTCCAAGATCTTAAGATATTCACTTTCATGGACACACAGCCTTAGGTAACCATCTTTACCACGCTTATATAGATTATCACCAATGAGTGAGTAATCATGGGCTTCTTGTTCTAAACTCCTTTTCCTAGCTAGAGTCATGTCTGGAGGGAATGTGTTTGTCCTCAAGAATGATACTAGAGGTTCACTCCAATCTGGCACAATGGATACTTGATAAAGAGTGGCGTGTTCCATAGGTGGTTTAGTGCAACAGATTGGGCATTCCTTGCACAACTTTTGGACATCAGCCTCCATAGTTGGCCAATGTACTCCGAGTCTCTTTAGGGTCTGTAAAGTTCGTTGCTTTGAATGGTGTTGCTCTAGTGCACCTACATGTGCTAATTGCAACCATTTAGCGTACTCATCCTCTTCTACGCAACAAGCCAAGATCCCTTGATCTGTGTGCTTGTACATACTTCCAGCCATGATGTGGTACTTTTGGGCTTTTACAACCTCTTTATTCCGTGTGTTCACCACTGGATGATTAGGCCCGTATGTCAATACTGGTACCAATGGTTTAGCCCACTGCGGCACCACTTCCAAATTAAACAAGTAAGCATCAGGAAGGTCATCTGATACTCCTTGTGGGGCTTCTCCCGATGTGAGCCTAGAGAGATGATCTGCTCTTAAATGAGTCCTCCCTTTTCTCACCACTACCTCAAAGTCATATTCCATGAGCAAGAGAAACCATCTCACTAATCTTCCTGTATTGCATGGTTTGTTCACGAGGTATAGCAATGCCTGATGATCAGTAAAAAATTTAAACTTATTTGCAAGCAAATAGTGTCTAAATTTCTTAATTGCATAAACCATGCCTAATCCTTCTCGCTCTGTAGTGGTGTAATTCCGTTCAGCTGCATTCAACTGTCTACTGGCATAGGCAATTGGAAGATCCATATTACCTTCACCAGTAGGTTGTGCAAGTACACACCCAATGGCATAATTGGATGCATCCACGTGAACATGGAATGGCTTATTCCAATCTGGTGTGGTCAAGATTGGTGCTGAACATAATCTTCGTTTAAGCTCCTGGAAGGAATTCTCACATTCATCCGTCCACTCAAAGTTAGTCAGAAGTCCAAATGGGCTTTGCAATGACAGCATACATGTGTATAAATCGTCGGTAATAACCACAATGCCCCATGAAAGCTTGTACTTCCTTGACATTCTTTGGCCTAGGTAACTCTGCTATAGCTCTCACTTTCTCTTCATCAGTAGATATGCCATTCTTTGACACTATGTGTCCTAGAATCTTGCCTTGCCTGACCATGAAAACACACTTTTCTGGGTTCAGGCAGACTTGATATTCTCTACATTTGTCAAAGATTTGTCTGAGTTCAGGGATATGGGTTTGCCTAATGTTCGAATGAGCACAAAGATCATCAACATAGACTTCTAAGTTCTTCCTCAGGAACTCTTTAAACACATGGCACATTAGTCTCTGGAAGGTAGCTGGTGCATTGGTAAGCCCGAATGGCATGACTCTAAAGGCAAAAATGCCCCATTCTGTGGCAAAGGCTGTCTTATGCTGATCCTCTGGAGCTATGGCTACTTGATTGTAGCCCAAAAATCCATCAAGGAAGCTGTACACTTCCTTGCCTGCTACTCTTTCTAAGAGATGTTCTGTGATGGGAAGCGGATAGTTATCTCGAATCGTGGCTGCATTAACCTTCTTCAAATCAATGCACACACGCAGCTTGCCATTCTTCTTGGGCACCACTACGATGGGGGATACCCACTCAGTGTGCTCAATTTCATAGATAAATCCAGCTTCAACCAGTCTATCTATCTCTTCTTTGATCTTAGCAGCGTAATTGTCGTTATATGTATAAGGCTTCTGCTTAGAGGGTTTAGCATCTGAGGTCATGGGAATGGTGTGTGAGCATATGTCCGGATCCACACCTTTCAAATCCTTGTAACTCCAAGCGAATACATCTCTGTATTCTCTTAGCAAGGCAATTAACGCATGCTCTTCTTCTTCTGTTAGGTCATGGCCTATGTACGTGCATCTCTCCTCTCCTTCTTCTAGGGCCACTACTATTTTCTTGGTGGTTTCTTTGTTATCATAGGCCTCTCCTGATTGTGCCTCTCGTTTCGGCATTCTGATCATGACTCTCCTGTCATCTATCTCATACTTCTTAAAATTTTCTGGGACCTCAAACAAAGATTCTTCCTCTTCTGGTGAGACTTCTCTCTTCTTTCGTTTCTTTACGTCTTCCTTCGGGGTCACATGTGTTGTTAATCTTACATCATTTGTAAGCTCTCCATGCCTCTGGGGTTGAAATTCTACTTCATGGAAGTATTCTTCATCTGATGCAAATGGTGGGTCCATAATGATTGACTCTAGATCGGAGTCACTTGCATCCTCAAATGCATCAGGGCCAGGTTTGCATTCTTCTAGAACTGCCTCTCCCATGATTGGCTCTATGGAGAAGACTGAAAGATCATAGCCATCCTCATCACAGTGAGGTGTCCATTGTTCTTCATTGATGGCTACGTCCATTGTTGCTAAAATTTCTGCCCAGCCATGGGGTTCAAATTCCTCGTCAGGAAAGACTACAGGTGCATAGGCTGGGTCTTGAATGGGTCTATGAGTTTCGTTTGCACCTATTTCTCTGGCCTTTTCTCTCTTCTCTTCCTCTACTGCTACTTTGCACATCCATAAGTGGGTGTCTTCATGCATCCATGAGGAACCTGACCCTGTGGAATGCACAGATTTCGTATCATCTTTGGCTCTATGGATGGGATTCCACTGGATAGGAGGTACATCTCTATGAGAGTAATCTTTGAGATTTACTTTGGTTGTAACACCTAAGTGTTGCAGGTACAAAGAATTGGTTCCCCAATCCTGGACCACTTGCAATTGTTGCATGAAGGGTCTTCCCAAAATCATCTCATAGGCATGATTTTTGCTAAAATCACATATAGCAAAGCTATGCTCAAACTCAACACCACAAGTGGTGAGAGTTATGCCTTCTAGCAATCCCAAGGGCCTCTCTATATGACCATCGGCCATCTGCAATTTCATCCTCGTGGGCCTGAGTGCTGGCTTGCCCCAACGCTTCCATAGGGAAGTGGTGGCAATTGCAACTCCTGCACCTGAGTCCAAAATTGCCTTGGTGGTGTACTCCTGGTAGGTGATGGGCAGGTAGGTGTTTCCTTCTTCCCCTTCACACATATCTCCTACCTTATCCAAGGGAATTTCTGGCACCGTCCTATGGGATCCTACCTGGGAACGTGGTTTTGCAACTTCAGTTACTTGACTGGCTACATATTTCCGCGCTTTTGATCTATCCTCAGGCAGTTCTTCCAAAATGAGATCGCGCTGCACCTTGGTGTTCTTCACTACCCCCGTGTTCCTAGGTATGACTGAGTCGTCGTTCCTTACCATCACTGTAGGTGCTCTCATACACGTGGACTTTGCTTCCCATGGGCCTGTGAAGTGGGGTAGCTCTTGTATGGAATTAGACTCAAAGTCCAATCTCTCGTGAGACTAAGTACTCTCATGTTCCCCGTAAATAGATGGGATGTCTTGTGGGAATTGGTCGTGTGCATCATCCACAAGTTCAAAGGGAGGGGCGACTTCACTTTCGTTATCCCATTTGTCTTCTTGAATCTCTCGTAGGAAGTCTGGTGCAAACCGATTCATAGAAGAAGAAGTGTCTGGCTCCGTAGAATTAGGCACATAAGCAACCTGGGAAGGAGGGCTTATTCTATTGTTGGCTCTCTCCTCGTTCTCATATATGGCTGGAGCACAAGCTTCCTGGGGAGGATTACTTATTCTATTACTTTTCCGAATAGGCTCATACGCTCCCTGAGAAGGAATGTAGACAACCTGTGGAGGTACGTAAGCTTTCGAGGGAGGCTCATCTACCTTTTGGGGGGGAAGATAAGCTTCTTGACGAGGCACATGGGCTTCCTGAAGAGGCTGGCTTATCCGTTCTCTTGCCCTTTCCTTTCTTTGAGGGGCAGGTTCCTTTTCTGATTGTGCAATTAGCCTCTCTATTCTTTCTAGCAGTCCATCAAAGTGTAACTGCGTCTTAGCTGAGCTAGAGATGTTAAAGAGGCGGCTAGCTTCGAACATGGCTTGAGCCAATTCCACCATCTTAGCACAAATTTTAGTTCGTTCAAGCTCTAGCTCTGCTCTTGGGTAACACTTTTCATGATCAGTTACGTTTGGCCCTTCTTGGATTCTGGCCTGATATGCTTTAAGCATCATATTAAGGTCTTCGGGAGTGGGATCTGCTAGGACTGATCCTACTCTAGGGGGTGGTGGGTTTAGGTGAGGCGGGTTGGAAGGTGGCTGGTCGGATGGCGATGGGAAAGGTGGTGGTGGGGTAGTGTGAGAGGGAGTTTGAGATGTGAGTTCAGTTATCCTGGCTTTGGTTTCTCTTATGCTTTCCTCAAGTTCACTCATCTTTTTAGCCCATTGTCTTTTCATTCTTTCCCTACTATCTTTCCACGCTCTAGTCCTCTTCTTTGTCGTACTCTCTGTTTCACTAACTTCTGGGCTTTTTTCCTGGCCTACACCCTGGTTTTGCTGCAGTGCTTGGGCTCTAGTGATTACTTGTACTGGCGCAGGGGAAGTCATGCTCCCTGTGGAATCTACCATTAACCCAATGACGTTGATAGGAGTGATTTTTGGCATATTATTAGGATTCTTGGGGCAATCTCGTAAGAGATGCTCTTTTCCACAGTCTTGGCAAAAGCCTTGGATCGTCACGGACTGAGTTTGTGTAGGCGGAGGTAAGGGACAATCACGAATGAAGTGATCTCCTTGGCATCTGTAGCACGGTCCTCTTGGGAATGGAGGTCTTACCTGCCTAGGTTGAGGCCTAGGGTTGGGGTTTGCATACATGACGTTTGTATAATCTGACTCCCAACTAGGTTCATTTGGCTCTTCGCTGTAATAGGACTCACCATGTTCTGGAGACTGCATGTAGTATGCCTGGGGACTATCAACATGTGTAGAATCAAAGCTATGGTCACTGGGGTCATTTTCAGAAAGCAAGGATGTTACCGGGACTAAGGCTCTATTCAGGTTCTCTTCTGCAGCAGTATACTTTACCGGAATCACATTAGCTGGGGCAGGTGGTTGTTGAGCTAACACTGGTTGAGGCCTTTGTTGGTTTTGGTATGGTTGCTGATAGGGTTGCTGTGGCCTGCCATATGGCTGTGGAGGGTACTGGTTTTGGTATCTTCCCTGTGGTGGATAGGGTTGAGGGTAAGTTTGCCTAACTGTTTGCTTATTGTAAGGGCAATCTTGTGCGGTATGATTGGTATACCTACGTTCTATGGTGCAATATTGGCTATTTGGGTTGACCTGGGGTTGAGCCATAATGGGACACACGTTTTCCATATGGTCACCACCGCATGTATAGCACCTCTTCGCTGGGGTAAACCTCGGAATTTGTTTGCTAGAGACGCCTAGTTTTTGGGCCACTTTCTCTGCGAGTTCCTCAATTGATGTGGATTGCGTGGAAGAGTGACTAGATGCACTATCTGAATCTTTGTAGATTTTGGAAAGCTCTAGTTCTTCCCCTAGGTTATCTTCAATGTCAATGCACATGCGTACACACTCTTCTATAGTCCTGGGGTCCTTCAGATACACATAGGATCTCAATTTCGTACTCAGCAATCCATCCAAGAATAAGGCTACTTGTTTGGCAGATGTGGGTAGCTCCGAAACAGGGCACCTTTCAAGATATTGTCTAAATCTTCTTCCTGCCAATCTTACAGTCTCTTGCAGAGTCTGTTTGAAGCTGTGAATCAATGAGGAGGTATTTTGTCTTATGCCACTCTTAGAGAACTCTACAATGAAAGCTTCTAGGAGTTGGTCTATACACCTGAATTGTCGCTCATCCAATGGCTGAAACCATGTAAGTGCTGTGTTCCTAAGGGTTAGACCGAAGGCATTGTACTGTGTGAATAGATCCTCCACTTGTTCAGCTCTCAAGACTTGCTTGAACTCCGCCACATGATCATAGGGATCTCCTGTGCCATCAAAGTAATTCTTCATGGACTTAACGAGCTGGGTCGGTCTCAAAGTTCTTGTGTGCTCTCTAGGTCTCGGCAGAGGAAATCCATCCACATTTCTTTGGTTCCTGTGAGCTCTAAGTATCTCAGGTTCTACTCTATTCGTCTCCATCCTCGTTCGTTCTCTGCCCACTGGGTTGGCAAAGCTTACTTCTGGTCTATCTCTACTTCTATCTCTTTGAGTTCCATGAGCTTGGGATGTTCCAGCTCCAGGGTGACCATAGGATACATTCGATCTTGGTTGGGGGAAAATGAATTCACCCTTCCAAGTGTAAGCATGCCTATCATTTTCTGTCACCACAAAGATCCTTTCCGAAGTGTGATCTAAGTAGGTCACTCTACCTGGGCTATCCGGATCCTTAAACTCATAGATCATGATAGTTCCTATATCAGTTGGCTGATTAGATTTATACCTCCAAAAGGCTTCGTCAGTTTCTCGATTGAGGAGCAACTCTATGCTCTTGTTGTCTTGGGGAACCCACTCAGGTGTGATAATCCTAGTGAGAACAGACTTGCCTCGGGGGGTTCTAGGTTCCACACCCCTGTTTCCTTGCTCTAAGTCCCCTAAGTCTGCTTCTGGGATCACATTTCCAAATTCGTCCGTCCTATCTAGGTGACTGGTGACTACGTATATGGTTCCTTCTTTGTCCAGGTAAGCTCCGTTTTCAAACTTGACTGCTGGGTGCTCTAGTCCTATGGATTGGTCAGGGTTCTTAATCTGTACCACAGATCTTCCTAAGCCGTCCTCATAGATGCTAGCACCTAATCGGTTGGTCCTAAGGTATTCCAGCTGTGTTTTGTAAGGGCCTTCTACCCTGTACAAGTAAGGCACTCCTGAACTTCCTGTAGGTCTGTCCATGCCTTGAGACATCTCTGACTCACTGGTCTCAGAGCTAGGGTAGTACGAGTGGTGGCTCAACTGCTGGCCCCAAGACCTAGCAGTGTGGTTAACACTAGCCTCTGAAGACCTAAGACTTTGTCTCTCCCTTGCTAGATGTCGTCCTGATCTAAGGTTCATATGCCTATCTAAGTAGCCCGATTCTTTGCCCAGAGTACAACCTCGTTGCTGGTTACTTGGTATTAGTCCCTTGATTCTTTTTAGTTATTTATCGTGTTTAAGGTCTTGTCTGATATTACGTTGTCAGGAATACTTGAATGTTCTTCGTGCTTTCAGGTTGATCGTTCCACGTTAGGTTCTTTTCCTTTATGTTATCGACAGTACAGAGATTAGGTTTTTAGCTGGAACTTGAGTTTTTAGGTAGTCTTCAACTTGATACCTGCCTATCGTCGCCCTGACTTGCTCCTACCTCTAGTCGTTCTTAGCCTAAACTATGAATTGACAGAGGGGGTTTAAAGTTTCCAACCTTTTGTTTCCTGCTTGGTTTCCCTTGAGTGCCCAGGAAGTGTGTTCCCAAGCTTGCACTTACACTTGCTTAGAACACCTTTCGAAGCTCTCAATAGATCTGTAAGAGTTCCAAAGTTAGCTTAAAGATTTAGATTCCAAAGACAGAACCAATGATTTTCAGTCCTGTAGCACAAACACAAACTTGCATGGTGATTTTTAAGAACACAATTCTAAAGACCCCTGACTTTTATCCCCCTGGGTATGGTCAACTTCAAAATACTCAAAATACTCTATATGTCACGAGCTTTCCAACAAGCCCTAGAGCTCAAAAAATTGATTTCGTATGAAAAAGTTATGACTGTTCAGGGTTTAGGGGGTTAAAACAAGATTCAATCTGGCCGACAGATCCAAGGATTTTCTCCAAATCACAAGTGTAGGAACCTCCCAAAATGCTAATAGATTGACTATTTTGCCCCAAAATTATCCCAAATTTTGAACAAAAGCAAACCCTAATTTTTGACCGAAAAGCCTGTCAATCGCGATCGACAGGTCTGTCAATCGCGATTGACAGAGGTGTCCGTCGGGCCTGTCAGTCGCGATCGACAGTGTCAATCGCGATCGACAGAGTCGATCGTGGCTGTCAATCGCGATCGACGGTATCAATCGCGATCGACATGTTTTCCGGATTTTTCGCCGAGATTTCAGTCAATCGAGGGCCTATCAGTCACGATGGACACGTGGCTATGCGAAAAAGTCAATCAATCGTTGAATTTCAGTCGGTCGCGATCGACGGTGTCAATCGCGACTGACAGAGGTGTCGGTCGTGGCTGTCGATCGGGATCGACGGTATCAATCGTGATTGACAGGGTCCTACGTGGCAATCTGTCGGTCGTGAGGTCTGTCGGTCGCGATTGACAGAGGTTGTCGGTCGCGATTGACAGAGGCTGTCGGTCGCGATTGATAGAAATCCTCAGAATTTTTCTACTGTTTTTAATGTTTTAGGATGTGCTCCTTGTGCTTGTTCTAGTGGTGCACTTAATTTTGTAAAAAACCAAAAATTTCTGTCAGTCGCGATCGACAGAAGCCTGCGACCGCGAGACAGTTTCTGAGTTTTTCGTACCTGCACCGAGTGCTGAGGATGATGATACAGCAAGAACCTGCAATGAAACTCAAGAAACATGCAAAATCCGCACACACTAACAGCTCTCTTGCTCTCTCTCACAAGTGGAATGAGGAAAATGAGGTGGAGATGGTGATATTATCAAAAACTGAAAATTTTTGCGATGATGGAGATAAAGGTGGGAGATGGTGATGATGATGATGGTGATGAAGGTGGTGAAGAAGGTAAAAGAAAATCGATGAGAGTGAAGAAAATACCTACAACTCCAACGAGTCAACTCTACGTCTTACCATCACACGCTCGTCCTCAAAGCTCGATCCCCGGCAACGGCGCCAAAATTTGGTGTAGCTCAGTGATGAGTAGCACCTCCTTTAATGTCAATCCGGGAAGACATGAGGATGGTATGAAGACCTCGAGCAAGTGGCGGCACAAGTGCGTGAGTGAGAAGCACACAAACATGCACACACATACACACACACGCGCACACACGGCAAGACAAAGAGTGAGAATCAATGGAGTTCTTAGATTAGTTTCAAAAAGCTCTTACAAGTTTGTTTCAATTACAATCTAACCGCAAAAATGAGCTCTCTAGCTCCTTTTATAGTTTTTTACTAGCTTTGGCCCTGTTCAGACTTAGTGTCCGGCCTAGTTAAAAATTAGGTTCCAGGGCTTATTTGAGGGCTCAAACGAGATCTAAAAAATACGAAAATTGGTAGGTAGATACTTCTAAAGCTCCTCAAGCTCAAGGACTCCTTGGCTTGCACAAAATGGAGCTACAAAAATATGAAATGGTATTTACAATGGTGTTTAGTGATGAGAATCACTTTTAATAGGTGTAAGGGTTTTGAAAAACTAAGGGGTTGCCTTAGTGCTAGATCTGCGTGAATGCTCATACATGCTTCTTCCTAATTATTGGCCTAATTGCCAGATCTTCGTTGACTCCCTTGTCTGCTTGTGCCTTCTCTCCCTTCTGACTCTCTTCTCTGACTGCCATGCCTCGTTGGTCCTTCAGTTCCTTGTCTGTTGCTAACACCCCTCAAGAGACTGTGAGACTGGCAGGAAGAAGATTTAGGCAATACCTAGAGAGATGCCCTGTCCCTGAGTTACCCACGCCAGCTAAACAAGTGGCTTTGTTCTTGAATGGATTGCTGAGTACCAAATTAAGATCATATGTGTACTTGAAGGACCCTAGGACCATAGAAGAGTGTGTACGCATGTGCATTGACATCGAGGATAACCTAGGGGAAGAACTAGAGCTTTCCAAAATTTACAAAGACTCAGATAGTGCCTCTAGCCTCTCTTCCTCGCAATCCACATCAATTGAGGAACTTGCAGAGAAAGTAGCTCAGAAATTAGGTGTCACTAGCAAACAGATCCCAAGATTTGCCCCTGTGAAAAGATGCTATACTTGTGGAGGTGACCACATGGCGAATGTATGTCCCATTATGGCTCAACCCCAAGTAATTCCTAGTAGCCAGTACTGCACCATAGAACGAGGTACACCAATCACACCGCGCACGATTGCCCCTACAATAAGCAAGCCGTTAGGCAGACGTACCCTCAACCATACCCTCAACAAGGTAGATACCGGAGTCAATACCCACCACAACAGTATACTAGGCCTCAGCAAAATTACCAACCACAATATCAGGCCCAACTGAGACCCCAGCCAGTGCTAGCACAACAACCACCTGCTCCTACTAATGTGATCCCTGTAAAGTATGCAGCTGCAGAAGAAAACCTGAATAGGGCCATAGTGCCAGTAACCCCATTGCTATCAAAAAGTGACCCCAGTGACCATAGTTTCGATTCTACACATGTTGATAGCCCCCAGGCCTACTACATGCAGTCTCCTGAACATGGTGAGTCCTACTATAGTGAAGAGCCAAATGAACCTAGTTGGGAGCCAGAGTACACAAATGTAATGTACACAAACCCTAACTCTAGACCCCAACCTAGACAGGTAAGACCCCCATTCCCTAGAGGACCATGCTATAGATGTCAGGGAGATCACCTCATTGGTGATTGCCCCTTACCTCCACCTACACAATCCCAGTCAGTGACAATTCAAGGCTTTTGCCAAGATTGTGGAAAGGAGCATCTCCTACGAGATTGTCCAAAGAACCCCAATAATATGCCAAAAATTACTCCTATCAATGTTATTGGGTTACTAGTAGACTCTATAGGAAGTGTGACATCCACTGCACCAGTACAGGTAGTCACTAGAGCTCAGGCATTGCAGCAAAACCAAGGGGTAGGCAAGGAAAAGAGCCCATATATTAGTGAAACAGAGAGCATGACAAAGAAAAGGACTAGAGCCTGTAAAGATAGTCGTGAAAGAATGAAAAGGCAATGGGCAAAAAAGATGAGTGAACTCGAGGAAAGCCTCAGAGAAACAAAGGCCAGGATAACTGAACTCACATCTCAAACTCCCTCTCACACTACGCCACCACCACCATTCCCAACTCCATCCGAACCGCCACCTTCCAACCCGCCTCACACAATTCCACCAACCCCAAGAGTAGGATCAGTCCTAGCAGATCCCACTCCCGAGGACCTTAATATGATACTTAAAGCATATCAGGCCAGAATCCAAGAAGGGCCAAACATAACTGACCATGACAAGTGTTACCCTAGAGCAGAACTAGAGCTAGAACGAACCAAAATTTGTGCTAAGATGGTGGAATTGGCTCAGACCATGTTTGAAGCCAATCGCCTATTTAACATCTCTAGTTCAACGAAGACACAGTTGCACTTTGATGGACTGTTAGAAAGAATAGAGAAGCTAATTGCACTATCAGAAAAGGAACCCGTCTCTCAACACATGGACAAGGCAAGTGAAAGAGTAAGCATTCCTACCCAGGAAGCCTATGTGCCTAACTCTATGGAGCCAGACACATCATCTTCTATGAATCGGTTCACACCAGAATTCCTACGCGAGATTCAAGAAGACAAATGGGCTAAAGAGAGTGAAGTCCCTCCTCCCATTGAACTTGTGGATGATGCACACGACCAATTCCCACAAGACATCCCATCCATTTATGAGGAGCAGGAGAGCATCCAATCTCAGGAAAGATTAGACTTTGAGTCTAACTCTTTACAAGAATTACCCCACTTCACGGGTCCATGGGAAGCTAAATCTACATGTATGAGAGCGCCCACGATCATGGTACGAAATGAGGACTCAATCATACCTAGGAACACAGAGGTAGTGAAAAACACTAAAGTACAATGCAACCTCACCTTAGAAGAGCTACTCAAAGTAAGGCCAGAGCTATGGAAACATGTAGCCAAACAAGTACCAGAGATAGCAAAACCTCGTTCCCAGGCAGGATCCCAGAGAACAGTGCCAGAAATACCCTTGGACAAGATAGGAGACATGAGTGAGGGTGAAGAGGGAAACACATATCTTCCTATCACCCATCAAGGATACACCACCAAGGCCATTCTAGACTCAAGCACAGGTGTTACAATTGCTACCACTTCCCTATGGAAGCATTGGGGCAAGCCAGCACTCAGGCCCACGAGGATGAAATTGCAAATGGCCGATGGTCACATAGAGAGACCCTTAGGGTTGTTAGAAGGAATAACTCTCACCTGTGGTGTTTAGTTCGAGCACACATTTGCTATATGTGATTTTAGTAAAAATCATGCCTATGAGATGATTTTGGGAAGACCCTTTATGCGATAGTTGCAAGTGGTACAGGATTGGGGAACCAATTCTTTGTACCTGCAACACTTAGGTGTTACGACCAAAGTGAATCTCAAAGATTACTCTCATAGAGATGTCCCTCCTATCCAATGGAATCCCCTCCATAGAGCCAAAGATGATACGGAATCGGTGCATTCCATAGGATCAGGATCCTCATGGATGCATGAAGACACCCACTTATGGATGTGAAAAGTAGCAGTAGGAGAAGAGAAGAGAGAAAAAGCCAGAGAGATAGGTGCAAAAGAAACACATAGATCAATTCAAGACCCAGCCTATGCACCTGTAGTCTTTCCTGACAAAGAGTTTGAACCCCACGGCTAGGCAGAGATCCTAGCAACAATGGATGTAGCCATCAATGAAGAACAATGGACACCTCACTGTGATGAAGATGGCTATGACATTTCAGTCTTCTCCATAGAGCCGATCATGGGAGAGGCAGTGTTAGAAGAGTGTGAACCTAGCCCTGATGCATTTGAGGATGCAAGTGACTCCGATCTAGAGTCAATCATTATGGACCCACCTTTTGCATCAGATGAAGAATACTTCTATGAAGTAGAATTTCAACCCTAGAGGCACGGAGATCTTACAAATGATGTAAGGCTAGCCACACATGTGACCCCAAAGGAAGAAGGAAAGAAAAGAAAGAAGAGAGAAGTCACACCAGAAGAGGAAGAATCTTTGTTTGAGGTCCCGGAAAATTTTAAGAAATATGAGATAGATGACAGGAGAGTCATGATCAGAATGCCTAAACGAGAGGCACAATCAGGGGAGGCCTATGATAACAAGGAAACCACCAAGAAAATAGTGGTAGCCGTGGAAGAAGGAGAAGAGAGATGCACGTACATAGGCCATGACTTGACAAAAGAGGAAGAACAAGAGCTAATAGCCTTGCTAAGAGAATACAGAGATGTATTCACTTGGAGTTACAAGGATTTGAAAGGCGTGGACCCTGACATATGCTCACACACTATCCCCATGACCTCAAATGCCAAACCTTCTAAGCAAAAGCCATACACATACAATGATAATTATGCTGCTAAGATCAAAGAGGAGATAGATAGACTGGTTGAAGCTGGATTCATCTATGAAATTGAGCACATTGAGTGGGTATCCCCCATTGTAGTGGTGCCCAAGAAAAATGGAAAGTTGCATGTATGCATTAACTTAAAGAAGGTCAATGCAGCCACAATTCAAGATAACTATCCGCTTCCTATCACAGAACATCTCTTAGAAAGAGTAGCAGGCAAGGAAGTGTACAGCTTCCTTGATGGATTTTCGGGCTACAATCAAGTAGCCATAGCTCTAGAAGATCAGCATAAGACGGCTTTTGCCACTGAATGGGGCATTTTTGCCTTTGGGCTTACCAATGCACCCGCTACCTTCCAGAGACTAATGTGCCATGTATTTAAAGAGTTCCTGAGGAAGAACTTAGAAGTCTATGTTGATGATCTTTGTGCTCATTCCAACATTAGGCAAACCCATATTCCTGAACTCAGACACATTGTTGGCACACAAAGCAACAGAGGAATCATGCACAATACGGCAACAAGGCCAGATCATTTTTTCCCATGGGTTATGTACAACTCAAGTGATTTTAATCACTACACAAACATTGTAAATCCCGTTTTTGGTAGAATAGACTCCATTTTCTGCAAGCCGAGGAGTCCTCGAGCTTGAGGAGTATTAGAAGTACCATCGTACCAAATTTCATAATTTTTAGACTTCGTTTGAGCCCTCAAATAAGCCCTGGAACCTAATTTTTAACTAGGCCGGACACTAGGTCTGGACAGGGCCAAAGCTAGTCAAAAACTATAAAAAGACCTAGAGAGCTCATTTTTGGGGCTAGATTGTAATTGAAACGAACTTGTATGAGCATTTTGAAAGTAATCTAAAAGCTCCATTGATTCTCCCTCTTTGTCTTACCGTGTGTGCGCGTGTGTGTGTATGTGTGTGCATGCTTGTGTGCTTCTCACTCACGCACTTGTGCCGCCACTTGCTCGAGGTCTTCATACCATCCTCACGTCTTCCCGGATTGACATTAAAGGAGGTGCTACTCCTCACCGAGCTACACCAAATTTTGGCGTCGTTGCCGGGGATCGAGCTTTGAGGACGAGCGTGTGATGGTAAGATGTAGAGTTGACGCGTTGGAGTCGTAGGTATTTTCTTAACTCTCATCGGTTTTCTTTTACTTTCTTCACCATCTTCATCATCATCATCACCATCTCCCACGTCCATCTCCATCATCGCGAAAATTTCAGTTTTTTTGACTATATTCCCATCTCCACCTCATTTCCTTCATTTCACTTGTGAGAGAGAGCTAGAGAGCGAATTTGCATGCGCTGTTTTTGCATGTTTCTTGAGCTATTTTGCAGGTTTTTTGCTGTACCATCATCCCCAGCAGTGTGCGCAGGTACGACAGGCTCTGCACAGGTCCCGGGACGACAACCTCTGTCTATCGCGACAGACAGAAAATCTTAACATTTTGTGAATGCATGATTAGCACTGTAACCTACACCTTGAGGGCACTCTAGATCACTAGAAGTTTTTCAAAAATTTGCGTTTTTTCAGTCTATCGCGACAGACACTGTCTATCGCGACAGACACCGTCTATCGCGACAGACAGAGACCCACGACAGACACCGTCTATCGCGACAGACAGAAATCCGCGACAGACAGAAATCCGCGACAGACACCGTCTATCGCGACAGACAGAGACCCACGACAGACACCGTCTATCGCGACAGACAGAAATCCGCGACAGATACCGTCTATCGCGACAGACACCGTCTATCGCGACAGACAGAAATCCGTGACAGACACCGTCTATCGCGACAGACAGAAATCCGCGATAGACACCGTCTATCGCGACAGACAGAATTTCACGACAGATAGCGTCTATCGCGACAGACACCGTCTATCGCGACAGACAGAAATCCGCGACAGATACCGTCTATCGCGACAGACACCGTCTATCGCGACAGACAGCCCCCACGATAGATTGTGTCTATCGCGACAGACTCCGTCTATCGCGATAGACAGGCATTTTCGGCAAAAAATTAAGGAGTGAATTTTTGGAAATTTAGGCTAAATTTTGAGCATATTTGCACTTTCATGTACTCATATACTTACGAAAGCCTTAGAAAATGCATTAAAACCCCCGAAAGGTTCTGTTTGTCTAGTTAACCCCCTAAACCCTGAACGGTCATAACTTTTTCATACGAAATCCATTTTCTGAGCTCTAGGGCTTGTCGGAAAGCTCGTGACATATACTACACGCCCTCAACTGTTTTTTATAAGAATAACGCGTTGATTTTCAGATAGGATATTTGGAAGTTGACACACAAAGGGGTAGGAACACCAAGGGAGCTCTAGAGGAAATTTCTAGCAATACAAAAGGGGGAACAAGGGTCATTAAAAAAGTGTCTGAAATAAACTGTCTGTCAGTTGAAAGATCTACTTGTAGCTAATCTTGGGATTTATGCAGGCCTATTGAGAAGCAATTGAGAGTATCCAAGCAAGGGTGTTGCGCACGCTTGAGAATCAACTTCTCGAGCACTAAAGAGCAAGGTTCGGCAAGAAAGGTCGGAATATTCTCAACTCCTCTTCGTCAATTCCTAGCTTAGGCTAAGAACGATTAGAAGTAGGAGTAAGTCAGGGCGACGATAGGCAGGCATCAAGTTGAAGACTACCTAAAAACTCAAGTTCAAGCTAAAAACTTAATCTCTGTACTGTCGACAACATAAAGGAAAGAACCTAACGTGGAACGATCAACCTGAAAGTACGAAGAACACTCAAGTACTCCGACGACGTAATATCAGACAAGACCTTAAACACGAGGAAGAACTAAAAAGAATCAAGTGACTGGTACCAATTGATCGGCAACGAGGTTGTACTCTGGGCAAAGAATTTGGCTACTTAGATAGGCATATGAACCTTAGATCAGGACGACACCTAGTAAGAGAGAGACAAAGCCTTAGGTCTTCAGAGGCTAGTGTCAATCACACTGCAAGGTCTTGGGCTCAACAGTTGAGTCACCACTCTCATTACCCTAGCTCTGATACCAGTGAATCAGGGATGTCTCAAGGTATGGACAGACCTACGGGAAGTTCAGGTGTGCCCTACTTGTACAGGGTAGAAGGCCCTTACAAAACACAGTTGGAGTACCTTAGGACCAACCGATTAGGTGCGAGCATCTATGAGGACGGCCTAGGAAGATCCGTGGTCCAGATTAAAAACCCTGACCAATCCATAGGACTAGAGCACCCAGCTGTCAAGTTTGAAAACGGTGCATACCTGGAGAAGGAAGGAACCATATACGTAGTCACCAGTCATCCAGATAGGACAGATGAATTTGGAAATGTAATTTCAGAAGCGGACTTAGGTGACTTGGAACAAGGAAACATGGGAGTGGAACCTAGAACCCCTCGAGGTAAATCAGTTCTCACTAGGATTATCACGCCTGAGTGGGTCCCCCAAGATAACAAGTGCATAGATTTGCTTCTCAATCGAGAAACGGACGAAGCCTTTTGGAGGTATAAACCGGATCACCCAATTGATATAGGAACAATCATGATCTATGAGTTTAAGGATCCAGATAGCCCAGGTAGAGTGACCTACTTAGACCACACTTCGGAGAGGATCTTTGTGGTGACAGAAAATGATAGGCATGCTTACACTTGGAAGGGCGAATTCATTTTCCCCCAACCAAGATCAAATGTATCCTATGGTCACCCTGGAGCTGGAACATCCCAGGCTCATGGTATGCAAAGAGACAGAAGTAAAGATAGACCAGAAGTAAGTTTTGCCAATCCAGTGGGCAGAGAAAGAACGAGAACGGAGACGAATAGGGTAGAACCTGAGATGCTTAGAGCCCATAGGAACCAAAGAAATGTAGATGGATTCCCTCTGCCGAGGCCTAGAGAGCACACAAGAACTTTGAGACCCACCCAGCTAGTGAAGTCCATGAAGAATTACTTTGACGGCACAGGAGATCCCTATGATCATGTGGCGGAGTTCAAGCAAGTCTTGAGAGCTGAACAAGTTGAGGATCTATTCACGCAGTACAATGCCTTCGGTCTAACCCTGAGGAATACGGCACTTACATGGTTCCAGCCATTGGATGAGCGCCAGTTCAGGAGCATAGACCAACTCCTAGAAGCATTTATTATTGAGTTCTCCAAGAGTGGCATAAGACACAACACCTCCTCACTGATTCACAGCTTCAAGCAAACCCCTCAAGAGACTGTGAGACTTGCAGGAAGAAGATTTAGACAATATCTTGAAAGGTGCCCTATTTCGGAGCTACCCACATCTGCTAAACAAGTAGCCTTGTTCCTTGACGGATTGCTGAGTCCAAAATTGAGATCCTACGTGTATCTGAAAGACCCTAGGGCTATAGAAGAGTGTGTACGTATGTGCATTGACATTGAAGATAACCTAGGAGAAGAGCTAGAGCTGTCCAAAATTTACAAAGATTCAGATAGTGCATCTAGTCAATCTTCCACACAAGCCACATCAATTGAGGAACTTGCCGAAAAAGTAGCTCAGAAATTAGGTGTAACTAGCAAACAAATCCCAAGGTTTGCCCCTGTGAAAAGATGCTATACATGCGATGGTGACCATATGGCGAATGTCTGCCCCATTATGGCTCAACCCCAAGTAAACCCTAGTAGCCAGTACTGCACCATAGAACGGAGATACACCAGCCACACCGCACAAGATTGCCCATACAACAAGCAAGCGGTTAGGCAACCCTACCCTCAGCCCTACCAACAAGGCAGATACCAGAACTAGTACCCTCCACAACCATATGGCAGGCCACAACAAAATTTCCAACCTCAATATCAAAACCAACAAAGGCCTCAGCCTGTGCTAGCACAACAACCCCCAGCCCCAGCTAATGTGATTCCGGTAAAGTATACTGCTGCAGAAGAGAACCTGAATAGAGCTATAGTCCCTGTAACATCCTTGCTTTTTGAAAGTGACCCGAGTGACCATAGCTTTGATTCTACACATGTTGATAGCCCCCAGGCCTACTACATGCAGTCTCCTGAGCATGGTGAGTCCTATTATGGCGAAGAGACAAACGAACCTAGTTGGGAGTCAGATTACACGAACGTCATGTATGCAAACCCCAACCCTAGGCCTCAATCTAGGCAGGTAAGACCTCCATCCCCAAGAGGACCGTGCTACAGATGCCAAGGAGATCACCTCATTCGTGATTTTCCCGTGCCTCCACCTACACAACCCCAGTCAGTGACGATCCAAGGCTTCTGCCAAGATTGTGGAAAAGAGCATCTCTTACGAGATTGCCCAAAGAACCCCAGTAATATGCCAAAAATCACGCCCATCAATGTTATTGAGCTAGTGGTAGATTCCAGCGGAAGTGTTACTTCCACTGCACCCGTACAGGTAGTCACGAGAGCTCAAGCAGTGAAGCAAAACCAAGGGGTAGGCAAGGAAAAGAGCCCAGACACTAGCGATACTGAGAGCCAAAATAAAAAGAGAACAAGAGCTTGGAGAGATAGCCGCGAACGCATGAAAAGGCAATGGGCAAAGAAGATGAGTGAACTTGAGGAAAGTCTACAAGAAACCAAGGCTAAAATCATAGAGATCACATCTCAACCGCACTCTCACACATTCCCACCGCTGCCATCCCCATCACTCTCCATCCCTCCACCCTCTAAGACACCCCACGTAACCCACCCACCACCCCAAACAGGATCAGTATTAGCTGATCCCACTCCCGAAGACATAGACATGATGCTTAAGGCATATCAGGCCAGAATCCAAGAAGGGCCAAACGTCACGGATCATGACAAGTGCTATCCTAGAGCTGACCTAGAGATAGAAAGAACTAAACTGTGCGCGAAAATGATCGCACTGGCTCAGACTATGTTTGAAGCCAGTCGCCTTTTCAATTACTCGGGCTCAGCCAAAACGCAATTACACTTGGATGGATTCCTAGAGAAATTAGAGAGAATAATTGCAAGATCTGCCAAGGACGAAAAAAATCAAGAGAGAGAGAAATCAAGCAAAAACACGAACCATTACCCATCGGAAGTTTATGCGGCCAATTCCACTAAACCAGACAACTTCCCCTCCTTAGAAGGAAAAGAGAGGCTAATTGCACAGTTAGAAAAGGAACCTAACCCTCAAAGAAAGGAAAGGGTAAGAGAACGAATAAGCCAGCCTCTTCAGGAAGCCCATGTGCCTCCTCAAGAAGCTTATCTTCCTCCCCAAAAGGCAGATGGGCCTCCCCCGAAAGCTTATGTACCTCCACAAGTGACCCACATTCCTTCTCAGAGAGCGTATGAGCCTGTTCGGAAAAGTAATAGAATAAGTAACCCTCCCCAGGAAGCTTGTGCTCCAGCCACCCATGAGAACGAGGAAAGAGCCAACGAGAGAATAAGCCCTCCTTCCCAGGTTGCTTATGTGCCTAACTCTACGGAGCCAGACACTTCTTCTTCTATGAATCGGTTTGCACCAGACTTCCTACGAGAGATTCAAGAAGACAAATGGGATAACGAAAGTGAGGTCGCCCCTCCATTTGAACTTGTGGATGATGCACACGACCAATTCCCACAAGACATCCCATCCATTTACGGGGAACAGGAGGGTACTCAGTCTCATGAGAGATTGGACTTTGAGTCTAATTCCATACAGGAGTTACCCCACTTCACAGGCCCATGGGAAGCAAAGTCCACATGTATGAGAGCACCCACAGTCATGGTAAGGAACGACGATTCAGTCATACCTAGGAACACGGAGATAGTAAAGAACACCAAAGTGCAGCGCGATCTCACTTTGGAAGAACTGCCCAAGGATAGACCAGAAGCGCGGAAATATGTAGCTAGTCAAGTAACTGAAATTGCAAAACCACGTTCCCGGGTAGGATCCCATAGGACAGTGCCAGAAATTCCCTTGGATAAGATAGGAGATATGTGTGAAGGTGAAGAAGGGAACACCTATCTTCCCATTACCTACCAGGACTACACCACTAAGGCAATTTTGGACTCAGGTGCAGGAGTTGCAATTGCCACCACTTCCCTTTGGAAGCGTTGGGGCAAGCCGGCACTCAGGCCAACGAGAATGAAATTGCAAATGGCCGATGGTCACATAGAGAGACCCCTAGGATTGCTAGAAGGAATAACTCTCACCACTTGTGGTGTCGAGTTTGAGCATAGTTTTGCTATATGTGACTTCAGCAAAAATCATGCCTATGAGATGATTTTGGGAAGACCATTCATGCGACAGTTGCAAGTGGTACAGGATTGGGGGACCAATTCCTTGTACCTGCAACACTTAGGTGTTACGACCAAAGTCAATCTCAAAGATTACTCTCATAGGGATGTACCTCCTATCCAGTGGAATCCCATCCATAGAGCCAAAGATGATACGGAATCTGTGCATTCCATAGGGTCAGGATCCTCTTGGATGCATGAAGACACCCACTTATGGATGTGCAAAGTAGCAGTAGAAGAAGAGAAGAGAGAGAAAGCCAGAGAGATAGGTGCGAAAGAAGCCCATAGATCAATCCAAGACCCAGCCTATGCACCTGTAGTTTTTCCAGACGAAGAATTTGAACCTCACGGTTGGGCAGAAATCTTAGCAACAATGGACGTAGCCATCAACGAAGAACAATGGACACCTCACTGTGATGAGGATGGCTATGATATTTCAGTCTTCTCCATAGAGCCAATCATGGGAGAGGCAGTTCTAGAAGAATGCGAACCTAGCCCTGATGCATTTGAGGATGCAAGTGACTCCGATCTAGAGTCAATCATTATGGACCCACCATTTGCATCAGATGAAGAATATTTCCATGAAGTAGAATTTCAACCCTAGAGGCATGGAGAGGTTACAAATGATGTAAGATTAGCAACACATATGACCCCGAAGGAAGAAGGAAAGAAACGAAAGAAGAAAGAAGTCTCACCAGAGGAGGAAGAATCTTTGTTTGAGGTCCCAGAAAATTTTAAGAAGTATGAGATAGATGACAGGAGAGTCATGATAAGAATGCCTAAACGAGAAGCACAATCAGGAGAGGCCTATGATAACAAAGAAACCACCAAGAAAATAGTAGTGGCCATAGAAGAAGGAGAGGAGAGATGCACGTATATAGGCCATGACCTGACAGAAGAAGAAGAGCATGAATTGATTGCCTTGCTAAGAGAATACAGAGATGTATTCGCTTGGAGTTACAAGGATTTGAAAGGGGTTGACCCGGACATATGCTCACACACTATTCCCATGACCTCAGATGCTAAACCCTCTAAGCAAAAGCCTTATACATATAACGATAATTACGCCGCTAAGATCAAAGAAGAGATAGATAGACTGGTTGAAGCTGGATTTATCTACGAAATTGAGCACACTGAATGGGTATCCCCCATTGTAGTGGTGCCCAAGAAGAATGGCAAGTTGCGTGTGTGCATTAACTTGAAAAAGGTTAATGCCGCCACGATTCGAGATAACTATCCGCTTCCCATCACAGAACATCTCTTAGAAAGGGTGGCAGGCAAGGAAGTGTACAACTTCCTTGATGGATTTTCGGGCTACAATCAAGTAGCCATAGCTCCAGAGGATCAGCATAAGATAGCCTTTGCCACAGAATGGGGCATTTTTGCTTTTAGAGTAATGCCATTTGGGCTTACCAATGCACCAGCTACCTTCCAGAGGCTGATGTGCCATGTGTTTAAGGAGTTCCTGAGGAAGAGTTTAGAAGTCTATGTTGATGATCTTTGTGCTCATTCCAATGTTAGACAAACTCATATTCCTGAACTCAGACAAATCTTTGACAAATGTAGAGAATACCAAGTCTGCCTGAACCCAGAAAAGTGTGTGTTTATGGTCAGGCAAGGTAAGATTCTAGGACACATAGTGTCAAAGAATGGCATATCTACTGACGAAGAGAAAGTGAGAGCCATAGCAGAGCTACCTAGGCCAAAGAATGTCAAGGAAGTACAAGCTTTCATGGGGCATTGTGGGTATTACCGACGTTTCATCCACATGTATGCTGTCATCGCAAAGCCCATGTACGGACTCTTGACTAACTTTGAGTGGACTGATGAATGTGAGAATTCCTTCCAGGAGCTTAAACGAAGATTGTGTTCAGCACCAATCTTGACCACACCAGATTGGAATAAGCCATTCCATGTTCATGTGGATGCGTCCAATTATGCTATTGGATGTGTGCTTGCACAACCCACTGGTGAAGGTAATATGGACCTTCCAATTGCCTATGCCAGTAGACAATTGAATGCGGCTGAACGGAATTACACCACTACAGAGCGTGAAGGATTAGGCATGGTATATGCAGTCAAGAAATTTAGGCACTATTTGCTTGCAAATAAGTTTAAATTTTTTACTGACCATCAGGCATTACTATATCTCGTAAATAAGCCATGCAATACAGGAAGATTAGTGAGATGGTTTCTCTTGCTAATGGAATACGATTTTGAGGTTGTGGTAAGGAAAGGTAGGACTCATTTGAGAGCTGATCATCTCTCTAGGCTCACATCGGGAGAAGCCCCACAAGGAGTATCAGATGACCTTCCTGATGCTTACTTGTTTAATTTGGAAGTTGTACCGCAGTGGGCTAAGCCATTGGTACCAGTATTAACCTACGGGCCTAATCATCCAGTCGTAAACACACGGAATAGAGAGGTTGTAAAAGCCCAGAAGTACCACATCATGGCAGGAAGCATGTACAAGCACACAGATCAAGGGATCTTGGCTTGTTGCGTAGAAGAGGATGAGTACGCTAAATGGTTGCAATTAGCACATGTAGGTGCACTAGAGCAACACCATTCAAAGCAACGAACGTTACAGACTCTAAGGAGACTCGGAGTGCATTGGCCAACTATGGAAGCTGATGTCCAAAAGTTGTGCAAGGAATGCCCAATCTGTTGCACTAAACCACCAGTGGAACATGCCACTCTTTATCAAGTATCCATTGTGCCAGATTGGAGCGAACCACTAGTATCATTCCTGAGGACAAACACATTCCCTCCAGACATGACTCTGGCTAGGAAAAGGAGTTTAGAACAAGAAGCCTTGGATTACTCACTCATTGGTGATAATCTATACAAACGCGGTAAGGATGGTTACCTGAGACTGTGTGTCCATGAGAGTGAATATCTTAAGATCTTGGAAACTGCTCACCAAGGTGTAGCAGGAGGACACTTTGGGCGAGATCGGGTAATCAAGGCAATACTATTTGCGGGCTTCTGGTGGCCTACACTTCACATGGATGCACATACCTATGTGAAACGGTGTGATGTCTGTCAGAGGACTCAGTACCCCATACGCAAAGATGAGATGCCACTGAAACCTATGATGGGTGGACGTGCATTCTCTAAGTGGGGAATAGACTTCGTAGGCCCCATTAATCCTCCAGCTAAAGGTTCTCATGCGGAATACATCATTGTTGCAACAGATTATCTCACCAAGTGGGTAGAGGTAAAGGCAACAACCAAGAACGATGCTCAAACAACTGCCAAATTCTTGTTTGAGAATGTATTCACGAGATATGGACTACCTATAGAGCTTGTAAGTGATAGAGGTACTCATTTCTTGAATGAAGTAATTGAAAATCTACTCCAAGAATTCTTGGTAATACACAAGAAGTCTGCCCCTTATCACCCTCAAGCTAATGGACAAGCTGAGAGCACTAATAAGATTTTATGCAATGTACTGACGAAATTAGTGAACACTAAACGCTCTGATTGGGACAAACAGCTACACCATGCTGTTTGGGCATACCGAGCGGCCTACAAAACGGTACTCCAAGCCACTCCCTTTCAGATGGTATTTGGCCAAAATGCTGTGCTACCCTTGGACTTCCTGATCCCTACATTGAGAGTAGCACAAGAGCACGAATGGACAGGTCATGAGCTCTCCTCTAGGATCTTTGACCTTGAACGATTAGGAGAAACAAGACTGAGAGCCGCTACAGGGATATATGCAGCCAAGAAGCGCCAGAAGGCATACTTTGATGCCCACGTGAAGGATAAAGGCTTGAAAGCAGGAGACCTAGTCTTAGTCTATACACTGAAACAACACGCGAGGAAGCTAGAAAAGAGAGGCTACGGACCTATGATCATCAATAGGATCTCCACGAGCGGAGCAGTACAATTGGCCACATTAGAAGGTGATGTTCTCCCAAATTATATTAGCGGTTGCAGAGTCAAGTTATATCAAGAACCCCTCACGGAGGAAATGCTCAGTCGACTCAACACTACTAAGAAACGCAAAGAGGAAGAAAAGCGAGTTCGAGAAGAAGCTCAAGCTGAAGCTTTAGAACGCATCAGAAGGATGAAATTACGAAGGCAAGGTAGAGATCAGCCTGGAGCGAATGACTATGCAGATCAAGGATTTCCCATGGCCATGTGTGAAGTTGCAGGAACAAGCTCGCATAGGATAATTGATAGACGTCCTTTCGTAACCTTAGATATAGGACAAGGAAAGAGTGCAAGGACTGTAAGAGCCTTGATTGACTCAGGTGCAGCCACTAGTGCGGTTAAATTGTCTTACTGCCAAGAACTACAATTGACTGTCAATCCTGTGGAAGCATATCTTATAGGATTGGGAGGAGTGGAAACCCCTTGCATGGGCGAGGCGGAACTTCCCCTTTACATTCATGATGAGGCAATGACAGTTAAAGTATTGGTGTGTCAGGATGAGGATCTCACGGAACCTCTTGTCTTGGGTCAAGACTGGATCTATGACAAAGCAGTCAACTTAAACCTAAGAAGTGGACTTCTTCAGGTATGGGTCAATCATAGTCGAGTTACAGTAGAATTAGACAATGGAGCACTCAAGGAACTAGGAAAGGCACAGACTCCTGGTCCTTCCAGGGGTGCACATGGAGTTGACTATGCTGTTCTTGTTCAAAACCCTGTGTTGCAGAGGAATGATATTTGCAAAAAAGGAGTCAGGGATGCAACGGAACTCCCTTCTTTTCCAAAGGCCAGAAGGAGGCAGCAACCAAAGGCGGATCACAAGCAGAAGAAGCACAGTACTACCTATGTCCGAGATCAAAAGTACCTGCACAGCAGAATGTCCCAAAAAATAAACTAGGTGTGGGTGCGGAAAGGCGAGTGACCGGGTGCACCACCGTCAACTACACAGGCAAAGCCTCTTATTAGTAACCAACAACACGACGCTAATAAGAAGTCTGTCAGAAATTCTTCTGCTAAAGTAAAATCTATTTGGGTGCCCAAGAAGTCGATGAAGGCAAGCCCACAATCTAGACAAATTTGGGTGCCTAAGGCTTGCGTGAGGGCACAAGTAGTTACGCCAAGGCCACAACCTATGCAGCATAAGTCATCTACGAGTACAACCAGCATTCCCTCGTGCTCAACACTTAGGAACACACCAAGACCCATGAGCACACATGTAATCACTTATAAGTGGGTCCCTAAAAGGCCCCATTCCCAAACAACGACACCGACACAGCTCTCTAGAGTCTCTACGAAACCGAAAGCAAAGCCATCCACTGCATTTGGCAGTCTAAGACCTGTAATAAACCCCCCGACCCCAATTTGTAAATTCACCCCACTTACTCACGGCATTAGTCTCCTAGGAATACACAAACATTAACTACACTCACTGTCTTCGTGCACTTACTAACCACTAACTCTCCATCTACCTCATGTTAATGTTGTAACGGGGACAACAACGGATTTATTATGTCCATTACGATGTTAACACATGATTCTATATTCTCACAGAATCAGAAGGCAAGAAGAAAAATGGCAGAAGCGACAGGTTCGGGCTCACAAGTAGGGATACTTACTGCAGGAATTGATGTGGATAGCCTACCTGTGGACGTGCCCCCGACTGAACGACCAGTGGAGATGCAACACCTTCAGCAAATCCCGGTGCCAGACCCACCTACAGGGATCACGGAAAGATTCCATGCCAATTCTCATTGGTTCAATGGCATGCCCGGTCCATTAGGAGAGGCCAAGTATATCTGGGAGTCTAAATGCGAGTATGACAGATCATGGGTGAGATTTCAATTTTTCTCCAAAGAGTTCGAGACTTTACAGAACACCGAAGATCTCCAGACCATATGGCAACGAGCAGGGTTGGCGGAATATTTTGAAGCCCCACTACCTAAACCCGATCTCCTCCGATGTTACTATTTGGTCTCCACATTACAAGCTAATGAAGATAAGGACCAACCCGGATCATTTGTTCTTCCCTCATTGCTGGGCAACAACGAGTTGAAGAGGTTTGAACTTACTGTGGAGTTGGTAAGCGACGCTTTAAATATGCATGGCACGCATGTGCCCTCAGAAAAGGATGCTCTCGTTCCCACCAACATGAAGGACAGGAAACTAGTGAAGCTAAAAGACATGGCAGCACTCACCCCAAATGTGTCCATCCCTCTCCGCATGTGCATGCAACATTTCGCCTTCCCCGGCCAAGACCGATTCACGCAACCACACAAGAAGATCTGGTTTGCTCTCTACTTGGCGGAAGCAGGTGCGTTACCTATTAAGCTACCAGTGTGGATTATAGATCAGTTGTATGAAGCAAACAAACGGGCTTCTAGGAAATTAGTGGTGAACGGATGCTGTGCACTCACACGCATCATTTACCGATGCTTGGCATATGATGTCCCCATTGAGCGTGCCTTAACTTGGGCACAATTACAAATGTTTAAAAGGCTCAAGACATCCACACATCAGTCCAAGCGCATGAGGGGCGCGATCCCTTGTGTCCAGACAAGGGAAGTCCTGACTACTCCTGAGGCATCACCACTAAGAGAGGGCACTGTACCTCCCTTTACCATTAGGATACCCAGGTCGGAATCTGACACTACGACACAACCTACCCCATCGGCTCCTCCGGTTACACCTGAATTCAAATTTGCTGCCACTGGAGAGGCAGAAGGACTGGACCCCCAGGATTTCGAAGCATTCCTACAAAGCACACAATTCTCTGATGTGGAGTTTTATTCAGAGGCAGAGGAGCAGGGCACATCCTCACGAAGAAGAAGAAAGTCTACATACGGTAGACATGTCCATTGGAGTGACGCTCAGCAAAGTCAACAACACGGACACCCGGAAGAAGAAGAAGTGTATGAAGAAGAGACCACTGAAGCCCCAGCATACACAGCAGAACTCCGAAGGCTGTATCAGATTATGGAAAGAGTGCGATCGCAGCAGTTACTCACTGAACAGAGCAGCAGAGTACTTATGACTCAGTTGTTGGAAGAAGCGGGAGTTGACTCAGAGTACAGGGAAGGTCTCTTATTGATGGCAGAAACATATGGAGTTGTAGAAGCTGTGCGCACTGCCATTCAGAGGCCTTCAGTTCAATATGACCCACGAAGGTTCCAGACACGACCTCGCTCAGGTAAAAATATCCAAATTCCCGTTATAGTTGCCGAAGAGCCAACGACTACACCAACCTCCCAAACAGCTAGTCAACAGCACCCCGCCACCCATGAGGAGTCCACCGAACCACTACCACCTACTCCCCCACCATCACCTCCTAGAAGAGAAACAGTGGAAACCACATCGACTACTCAACCCACCGACCCCACCTTCATCTTCCGTACTCCCATCTCCAGTGCCACCCTATTCTCTACCACTGATAATCCAATCTTCGAAGCAAACCCCAACACTACACAATCCGCTGAACCTCTCCTAGAGCCTGCCATAGGGCAACCATCCCCAACGCCCTCAGCCACGGGTCATCCTGACCCTAGATCCACATTCATGGGCTTCCCTGCTACCACGCAACCCTTTCAGCCCTCCTCAAATTTACGACCTCAACCCCCGACATCCCTCTCTCCATTCCTACAATCCCTCCATGACCTCTTTGCTAGGGCTTTTCAACCAGGCCCTCAACCATTCCCTGTCTTTTCAGCTCCCCACCCCACTTCACACCTATTCACCACTTCCACACACACACCACCGACCATACCAATGTATATGGCAGGTCCCACACTAACACCCACTCCTGAAGGTATGGACATTTCACCACCCATGGCACCTCCACCCACGGTTTCACCTCCTCCCATTCCCCCTCCACCAATTTCACCCACACACACAACTTTCGTAGACACATCATTCACTGTCTCCCTTCCCCAATTCCCTTCCCATGCATCTTCCACGGTAAACACCCCCCACTCATCTATAGGTAATGCATTGGACACCATGATGGCTTGTATATCAAATTTAAGAACAGATTACATTCAGCTCCAGCAACAAAACGAACGCCTGCACAAGCACTTAGAGACCCTACAGCACCGCTTTGCGGCACTAGAAGAGGAGAACGCTCGCCTCCACACACAGTTCCAAACCCTCCAAGAAGCCCATAATAGATTGGAGGTACAGCTACAGAACGTAGATCAGGAAGCAGTGCAGGTGGTAGAAGGTCACCTAGGGACACAGCTGGAACGCAACTCAAAACTTCAGCGAAATATGGCGCTACTTAAACGCCATCTTGCGGCTGCTCAGGAAGAGAACAGACGTCTGCAAATACAAAATCAAGAGAACCTGGAGGCAGCTATTGAGAGCACACCGGGGGCACCCATCAGCCCATCCAAGTTTCAAGCAGTGACCCCCGATAATATCAAGATTATATTGGAAGATTATGCCATGCTGCTCGAAGCACATGATAAGCTATCGGAGGAGCTAGGACAACTGAAGCAGGAACACCAACAAGGACCAACAGCTGCCCCTCCAACCACCCCCTCTCCGGCTTCGCTTCTCACAGACGCAGAGACCATAAAAGATCTCCAGGAACAGGTAACTGAATTGCAAACACGCCTACTACAATATGAGAGACCATCTTCCCCTCCGGAGGCTCCCACGGACGAAGAAGTTGTGCAAATTCCTGTGGAACAAATGTTTGATGAAGAATATGATCCGCAACCATTCCCAGGAGGCCAACAAACAGAAGAAGCGCAGGACACGTTCGAGGCACCACGGCCGCCATGGTTACGACAAGTGGAGGAAATAGGGACTTCGCATGAAGAGCGCACCGTAGTGCAAAATCAGGCCATGAGGGTCATAGAGGAGACTGTGTTACAATCAGCTTACTTCAAGAACTTGTCATCGAGACGCCTGATTCTCTCATCGGAACTCCAATACAGGCCGTATTATATTATCTTGGCTGATTATAATGCAGAAATACAAAGAGTCACGGGTCAGATTCCTACTTTTGCGACCCAATTTCAACCCGAAGACCTTCCTCCAGAGGTGCGAAAAGGCAAGATTCGTCAACCAACATGGCGGCAGAAACTTTTAGAGACCTATCCAGAAATGCTACGCACATGGAACAACGCGTCGTTGCACCTCCTGTACAACCCATGCTACGGTCCAGTCCCCCGCCGCAGGTCGTGGAAGGCATTTAATATCAAGGTACAAAACAATGCGCAATGCAAGGAATGGCTGAACTACCCGTACATCGCGCCACCACAAGGACCACCATCGGTAGCATATATGATGGGAACCATTCGCCACTGGATGCCGCGCTTGAAGCCCATGCCAGATGTAGCAGCGCAAATGATGCTTAAAATCTTAGATATGATGCAAGTAGTGCTGAAGACCTTTAGAAATGCAGCCGCACCACAGGTACGTCTTCCGGGGTTTAGCAATGGAAATTACGACTTGGTGTATGACATGAGCACCACCCCCAGTATCCGTGTGGCTTACGCTTGGCATGCGCGCATCAAATACCTCCCCGCCTGCTACAAACAGACCTTCGAAGAAATGTTCAGATCAGGTTTCTGGGAGTATCACTAGGAGATTTTCACACCAAAGCCGACACATCTGCTTCAACTGTTTGCTTGTGAACAAGCAATGTATTCAGAGTACTACACCACCCCGCAACCAGAGACCCCCGGTGCAATAAATTGGGAGGCATTGGAAGCCGATCTAGCAAGAGGCTTAAGGATAGGAGAACATGAACTGGCCACCAATGTCATCCAATATTACATCGACCACCCGCGAGAACAAAGGTCTGTCAGGGGCGACAGACGCTAGGAAGGGGGAAGTGTTGGCACACAAAGCAACAGAGGAATCATGCACAATATGGCAACAAGGCCAGGTCATTTTTTCCCATGGGTTATGTACAACTCAAGTGATTTTAATCACTACACAAACATTGTAAATCCCGTTTTTGGTAGAATAGACTCCATTTTGTGCAAGCCGAGGAGTCCTCGAGCTTGAGGAGTATTAGAAGTACCATCGTACCAAATTTCATAATTTTTAGACTTCGTTTGAGCCCTCAAATAAGCCCTGGAACCTAATTTTTAACTAGGCCGGACACTAGGTCTGGACAGGGCCAAAGCTAGTCAAAAACTATAAAAAGAGCTAGAGAGCTCATTTTTGGGGCTAGATTGTAATTGAAACGAACTTGTATGAGCATTTTGAAAGTAATCTAAAACCTCCATTGATTCTCCCTCTTTGTCTTACCGTGTGTGCGCGTGTGTGTGTATGTGTGTGCATGCTTGTGTGCTTCTCACTCACGCACTTGTGCCGCCACTTGCTCGAGGTCTTCATACCATCCTCACGTCTTCCCGGATTGACATTAAAGGAGGTGCTACTCCTCACCGAGCTACACACATCTTTGACAAATGTAGAGAATATCAAGTCTGCCTGAACCCAGAAAAGTATGTTTTCATGGTCAGGCAAGGCAAGATTCTAGGACACATAGTGTCAAAGAATGGCATATCCACTGATGAAGAGAAAGTGAGAGCTATAGCCGAGTTACCTAGGCCTAAGAATGTCAAGGATGTACAAGCTTTCATGGGGCATTGTGGTTATTACCGACGGTTTATACACATGTATGCCATCATAGCAAAGCCTCTGTATGGACTTTTGACTAACTTTGAGTGGAGTGATGAATGTGAGAATTCCTTCAATGAGCTTAAACGACGATTATGTTCAGCACCAATCTTGACCACACCAGATTGGAATAAGCCTTTCCATGTTCACGTGGATGCATCCAATTATGCTATTGGATGTGTACTGGCGCAACCTACCGGTGAGGGTAATATGGATCTTCCAATTGCCTATGCTAGTAGACAATTGAATGCAGCTGAACGAAATTATACTAAAACGGAGAGAGAAGGATTAGGCATGGTATATGCAGTTAAAAAGTTTAGACATTATTTGCTTGCAAATAAGTTTAAATTTTTTATTGACCATCAGGCACTGCTATATCTTGTAAACAAGCCATGCAATACAGGAAGATTAGTAAGATGGTTTGTCTTGCTAATGGAATATGATTTCGAGGTTGTGGTAAGGAAAGGGAAGACTCATTTGAGAGCAGATCATCTATCTAGGCTCACATCGTGAGAAGCCCCACAAGGAGTGTCAGATGACCTTCCTGATGCTTACCTGTTCAATTTGGAAGTGGTGCCACAATGGGCTAAGCCATTGGTGCCAGTATTGACATACGGGCCTAACCACCCAGTAATAAACACACAGGATAGAGAGGTAGTAAAAGCCCAAAAGTATCACATCATGGCAGGAAGTATGTACAAACACACAGACCAAGGGATCTTGGCTTGTTGTGTGGAAGAGGATAAGTACGCTAAATGGTTGCAATTAGCACATGTAGGTGCATTAGAGCAACACTACTCAAAGCAACGAACCCTGCAAACACTAAGGAGACTCGGAGTGCATTGGCCGAGGATGGAAGCTGATGTCTAGAAGTTGTGCAAGGAATGCCCAATCTGCTGCACTAAACCACCTGTGGAACATGCCACTCTTTATCAAGTGTCCATAGTGCCAGATTGGAGTGAACCACTAGTATCCTTCCTGAGGACGAAAACATTCCCTCAAGATATGACCCTGCCTAGACAAAGAAGTCTAGAACAAGAAGCCCTAGATTACTCACTCATTGGTGATAATCTATACAAGCGTGGTAAAGATGGTTACCTGAGACTATGTGTCCATGAAAGTGAATATCTCAAGATCTTGGAAACCGCTCACCGAGGTGTAGCAGGAGGACACTTTGGACCAGATCGGGTGATCAAAGCAATACTATTTGCGGGCTTCTGGTGGCCGACCCTTCACATGGATGCACATACCTATGTGAAACGGTGTGATGTTTGTCAGAGAACTCAGTATCCTATACGCAAAGACGAGATGCCACTGAAACCCATGATGGGTGGACGTGCATTCTCTAAGTGGGGAATAGACTTTGTAGGTCCTATTAATCCCCCAGCCAAGGGTTCACATGCTAAATACATCATTGTTGCAACAGACTATCTGACAAAGTGGGTAGAGGTAAAAGCCACAACGAAGAACGATGCTCAAACAACAGCTAAGTTTTTATTTGAGAATGTGTTCACTAGATACGGGTTACCTATAGAGCTAGTCAGTGACAGAGGCACTCACTTCTTGAATGAAGTTATTGAAAATCTGCTCCAAGAATTCTTGGTAGTACATAAGAAGTCTGCCCCCTATCACCCTCAAGCTAATGGCCAGGCTGAGAGCACCAATAAGATCTTATGCAATGTACTGACAAAATTAGTGAACAATAAACGCTCTGATTGGGACAAACAGCTACACCATGCTGTTTGGGCATACCGAGTCGCCTACAAAACGGTACTCCAAGCCACCCCCTTTCAAATGGTATTTGGCCAAAATGCAGTGCTACCGTTGGACTTCTTAATACCTACATTGAAAGTAGCACAAGAGCATGAATGGACGGGTCATGAACTCTCTTCTAGACTTTTTGACCTTGAACGATTAGGAGAAACAAGATTGAGAGCGGCTGCAGGGATATATGCAGCTAAGAAACGACAGAAGGCATACTTTGATGCCCACATTAAGGATAAAGGTTTGAAGGCAGGCGATCTAGTACTAGTCTACACTTTGAAACAACATGCGAGGAAACTAGAGAAAAGAGGCTATGGACCCATGATCATTAATAGAATCTCAACAAGTGGAGCAGTGCAACTAGCCACATTGGAAGGCGATATTCTCTCGAGCTACATAAGCGGATGCAGGGTCAAGTTATATCAGGAACCTCTCACAGAGGAAATGCTAAGTTGACTCAATACTGCTAAGAAACGCAAAGAAGAAGAAAAGCTAATTCGAGAAGAAGCCCAAGCAGAAGCTTTAGAGCGCATACGGAGAATGAAATTAAGAAGACAAGGCAAAGAGCAACCTAGGCCAGATGCATATGCAGATCAAGGATATCACGTGGCTATGTGTGAAGTTTCAGATATCAGCTCCCATAGGATAATTGATCGACGTCCTTTTATAACCTTAGATATAGGACAAGGAAAGGGTGCAAGGACTGTAAGAGCCTTGATTGACTCAGGTGCAGCCACTAGTGCTGTTAAATTTTCGTACTGTCAAGAGTTGAGATTATCTGTCAATCCTATAGAAGCACTATCAGAGCAAGGTTGGACAACATGGCAGATGGATTTCCTTCATCAATTGAGAAATTGGACAGAGGTAACTGCTCAGCTTGGTCATTAAGAATGGAAGCCTATCTCCAAGGTAGAAGTTTATATGGTTATGTGGCTGGAGATGAAGTTATGCCAAGTTTCAGGAACAAAAGTCAACCAACACAAGAAGAGCAAGAAAGATTGAGCACATGGTGCTCCAAGGATGCACTTGCAAGGTCTTATCTCCTCAACTCTATCTCAGATTTTTTGTTGCCTCACATTAGAAGTTGTAAGACATCTCAAGAAGTGTGGGATGCAGTTGAAGCTTTCTTTTCTTCAAGTACCAAATCTAGGAAGCATCAACTATGGCTTGAGTTCACAACTCTCAAGAAGGCTCCCAAACAAAATGTGACTGATTTTGTCACAAAGCTCAAGGACATAGCGGATTAGTTGGGAAGCATTGGAGAGGTAATAGATGAAGAGCAAATTGTAAGGCAGGTGATCAATGGCTTGAAGGCAGATGACAAGTGGGAAGCATTCACCACAGCTATGGATTTGTACATGGACATGCATGTACCTGATTTCAACACTCATTGGACAACTACTTACTGAAGAGGCAAAGCTTATCAAAAATGGAGAAAGCTCTAAAGGTAATCAATCTTCAGCTTTATACACGGATAAAAGCAAGTCTAAAGATAACAAAGGAAAGGCAAAGAAAGTGGATGATGAAGCAGGTACATATCAAGCTAACTATGCAGGTAGAGGAAGACATGGCAGAGGTAGAAGAAGAGGAGGTAGACAAGGCAGGGGGAGATCCCAAGACTCCAACTCATGTTCTATTTGTGGATTAACTAATCATACAACTGAAAATTGCTTTAGGAATTCCAGGAATCAAAGAGGCAGAGGATACAATAGAGGAAGTTATGGCTACTCAAGAGGAAGGTTCAACAACTACCATGGCAACTACAACAACTACAATCATTCAAACTATCAAGGAGGCTACAAAGGAAGGAGAGACTACAATAACTACACAGAAGACTCAAACAAAGAGGATTCATTATTGATCATGAACATGGCTATGCCACAAGGTAAATCTGATGAGCATGTTTTCTACATAGATTCAGGTTGTTCAAATCATGTGGCAGGAAATGTGGCACTCCTATCAGATTTAGAAGATCCAAGGAATAAGCATGAGGTACAAACAAGAGATGATACAAAACATCCTGTGGAGAAAATAGGCAATGTCAAAGCACCTGATGGAAACATCAACCTACTCAGTAAGGTACTCTATGTCCCTACCATTACAAAGAATTTGATAAGTGTTGGGCAGATAGTAGAGAAAGGGTTGCAAGTCAGGTTCACAAAAGCAGGAGCATTTGTTGAAGATCCAAGTCAAGGATTCAGAAGAATTGCAAAAGGTGAAAAGACAGGTAGATTGTTCACATTTGAATTACAGGACACTAGAAACATTGCTCTCTTTAATTATGGTAGTCAGACACTCAGAATTGGAAGTATGGCACAAAAGGTTAGCACATATTGGTGAAAGGTCATTAAAGCAAATCTGCAGGGACCAAAGTGTACTTGGACTCCCTAATTTGTCAAAACAACATATGATTTATAAGTGTAGTGCATGTCAATTTGGAAAGTCTCACAGGTTACCATTCATGAAGAAAGGTTATATGCATGGAGATCTCTTGGAGTTGGTTCATACAGATGTATGGGGACCTAGCAAGGAAGCTTCAATATCTGGATCAAGGTATTATGTTTCCTTTATTGATGATTGCAGCAAATGGAATATCCTATTCTTTATGAAACACAAAGATGAAGTTTTTCATGTTTCAAAGGATATTTGGCTCTTGTGGAGAATCAAACAGGTAAATCACTAAAAAGGCTAAGGTCAGATGGAGGGGGAGAATACTTCTCCCATGATTTTGATTATTTTCTTCAAGAAAGATGTAGCTCAGTGATGAGTAGCACCTCCTTTAATGTCAATCTGGGAAGACGTGAGGATGGTACGAAGACCTCGAGCAAGTGGAGGCACAAGTGCGTGAGTGAGAAGCACACAAGCATGCACACACATACACGCACACGCGCACACACGGCAAGACAAAGAGTGAGAAGCAATGGAGTTCTTAGATTACTTTCAAAAAGCTCTTACAGGTTCATTTCAATTACAATCCAACCTCAAAAATGAGCTCTCTAGCTCCTTTTATAGTTTTTGACTAGCTTTGGCCCTGTCCAGACCTAGTGTCCGGCCTAGTTAAAAATTAGGTTCCAGGGCTTATTTGAGAGCTCAAACGAGATCTAAAAAATAGGAAAATTGGCAAGTAGATACTTCTAAAGCTCCTCAAGCTCAAGGACTCCTTGGCTTGCACAAAATGGAGCTACAAAAATACGAAATGATATTTACAATGGTTTTTAGTGATGAAAATCACTATTTGTGTAGGGATTTTCTCTGTTGATTTGTCATACACCTCTTTGAGCTCCCTACTTGCTCTTTCTTCTTGTGTGCTCAACTCCTTGATGTCTGAAAAATTTGGATGGCCTACTTGCCAGATCTTCTTTGACTGCCATGTCTGCTTGTGCTGTCCCTTCGCTCTGACTCTCTTCGTCTTGTGGCTCCTTCGGTTCCTTGACTGCTGCCAACACCCCCCCCACTCTCGCGTCTGTCGCCCCTGACAGACCCTTGTCTAGAGGGTTTTTGAACATAATATTGGACGACATCGGAGGCTAGGTGGTCTTCTTCGAGTCGTAAGCCGCGTGCTAGATCTGTGAGCAAATCATCCCAATTCACAGGTCCGGGAACATCTGGATGAGGCACCCTCAATTGTTCTGAGTGAATAGTTCTCTCCACAGCAAATAATTGGAGGAGATGTGATGGTCTAGGTATAAAGATTTCGGAATGATATTCCCAGAATCATGTGATGAACATCTTCTCAAATGTCTGTTTAAAGCAGGCTGGGAGGTACTTGATTCTGGCGTGCCAAGCATATATTACTTCAATTGAGGGGGTGGTACTCATATCGTACACCAGATCCTGGTTTCCTGTCACGAAGCCTGCTCCTGAGAAGTGGGGGTCCTTAATATTCTTAAACGTCCTGAAAGTGATCAGCATTAATTCAAATATTTTCATACACATCTGGGCCATCACATCGGGATTATTGCGTAGCCGAATGCTCTAGTGAAGGATTGTAGAAATCATGTAGTTCATCGTGGGGGGTCCTCGTGGAGGTGCTAGATAAACGTAATTTAACCATTTTGCGCAGGCTTTGATGTCTCTGACGGCAATAGTGAATTCAGGCCAGGTGCATCTTCGAAGAACTGGAATGTAACAAGGATTATATTTAATAAACAATGGCATATTATTCCAGGTTCGGACCATTTCAGGATATGTTTCCAAAAGCCTGATCCTCCAGGTGGGTTGATGGATGGACCCACGCTTAGCACTTTCCGGTATATCGTCTGGACCAAATTGTGTAGCAAATGTGGGAGGCTTGCCACATTGTCGTTGAATCTCGGCGTTGTAATCAGCCAAAAGTATGCAGTATGGATCATATTGGTCATTATTGGTGCCGATCCATCTATGATGAGACATGCTTCTGAAATATTCTAACTTTATGAGAGTTTCTTCTAGGTTTGCTAGTGATTGGATCTGAATGGCCACCCGTTCTTCGTGGGTGTTCGCTGTCTTTTCCAGTGTCTGAAGCCACTCGGGTGCTTCCACTTCCAAGGTGTCTAGTCCCTCTGAGGTTCGTTGCCCTCCTGGCATTGGCATAGGAACGTATGGTTCCTCGTACGAATCATCTACCTCAATGGGAACCAAGTCTTCTGGCTCAGGTTCAATAACTGGAGAGGGTTGCCTTTCATACTCTAGTAACTTTTTCTGGAGCTCAACCACCTGCTCTGTCAATGCCTTCACTTCCTCTGAAGTCGAGGCCAACTCTATTACTTTGGTTGGAGCCTCCTGTTCCTTGAGCTGGCCACGCAGCTCATCACGTTCCCTTTCCAACTCATCATGAGCATCTAATAGATCTGCATAGCTTTCTAAGATGGTCTTCATTGTTTCTGAAGGTACGGCTTTAAACTGCTCTGGATCAATTTCGTGGGGAGAGCCTTCCATTGCCGCTTCCAGATTCTCTTCATTTTGTTTTTGCAGTCTCTTGTTCTCGTCAAGTGCTGTGGCCATATGTTTCCTGAGTAGCGCCAATTTTGTTCTGGATCAATTTCGTGGGGAGAGCCTTCCATTGCCGCTTCCAGATTCTCTTCATTTTGTTTTCTGCAGACATAGGTTATCGACCTGGTATACTTCGAGCAAGGCTTCTAGTTGTTTGACGCCTGATTCTTTCGATGGTTGGGGTGCCTCCAGTAGTGTTTGGTGAGCCTGCTCAAGCGTTGTATAACGTTGATTCACATCTGCATTTTCCTCTTCAAGAATTGTAAGTTGCCTTTGTAAGTTCTGGTGATTAGTTGTCAGTTGTTGATATCGGTCGTCAAGAGCTCTGTACTCATTCTGAAGCTGATATACACATTGATTTAATGCTAGAAATATACTATTTACATTAAATGATGCAGGGAGAGGTGAAGATGCAGGGGGAATGGGGGCGGGAAAGGGAGTTGTGAATGATGTGGATGCAAGTGGAGATGTGGGTGGAGGGGGTATGGGAGACGGAGGTTGCATGGGGGGAGGGAGCGGTGCAGTGGTAGGAGATGTTTTCATAGTGTCAAATGTTTGAGTGACCGTGTAAATGGGGATCGTGGGTGGGGTGGAAGTGACGTTAGTGAAGAGAGTGGTGAAAGTGGGCATGGTGACTCCCTTGAATTGGATTCCCGGAGAGAGTGGAATTCCCATGACGATTGTGGTGGTAGTGGACGTGGTGGTGATAGTGTCATGTGGTGGAGCAAGTTGTGTAGTGAGAGGTGGGGAGGGTGGTGACAGTGGTGCTTCCTAATGTTCGTCTGCTTTCGTTGTATCTCCTGGTGCTGATATGTTGATATGAATTTGTTTCCCGGACCTCATGGGACGGGCGGGAACTCTTTTCTCAAATCGGTGAATGTAGGCCATTGCCTCATGAATGGCCTCATCCAATCCTACTGCATCGGCGTGTAGGTTTATGGACTCGATGAACATATCATCCACGCCTTCCTCCGCCAGCAATTGGTTCATGAGTTTCTTGCCTGCTTTAAGTGACATTTTATGATGTTCTTAAACTAGCTGCATGGTTCGATATAGTCTTTTTATTTGTGCCGAATACGCGGGGGCACTTGCTAACTCTGAAAGTTCATCATACTCTTGTTCTTCGTAGGCTTCTTCCTATTGTTCGGTCTCTTGTTCATCTACGTCGACTTCTACCACTTACGGTCGGGTGGGGGCTGACGTTGTTGTATGGGTTTGTGGTTCCTGAGCTCGCTCTGTTTCCGTTTCGAGATTAGAGTCGTAGATTAGCCTAGCCACTTCTTCATTAGTGAGATCATTGAGAGTAAAGCCCTGTGGAAATTCCAAGTCCGATGGCACGGGTGGAAACACCAGATTGGGTCCCTCTGTACTTGGTCTTGGTAGCCGAATGGTGAATGGTCTAATGCGTCGTGTTTGGGGAGGGGTAATTTCTCGTGTAGTGGTGGCTCCCCTTGGTTGAGCGCAGGGTAATTGGACTCCCCCTCTCATCTTCTTTGATGGAGGACCTGCCGTTGATAGCCTTCTCTAGAATTCCTGGGCCCGGGACCATACGAGTGCCCGCTGAATAGGCACGTCATAGGCTAGACATCGATAGATTATCTTGGTCAGAGCACAACATCCGTGAAGCACATTTTTCTGCTTCTTGTTCCACCGTTGATGGGCTAGGTGAATCTGATCTATGATCCAATGTGGTACGTTGATAGGGAGGTTTTCTGTCTCTGCCAAATACAAGCTAAACCATATCTTCTTTGGGGGCATGGTGAATCTTTCCTGGGCGGGGAAAGCAAAATGCTGCATGACGGTCCGTAGGTGAAGAGCGATGGTCGGTGTCATTGCGACCATATCCTTCAGCTTATTGAGATCTTTATGTTTCATTCTGCTTGGAACCATTGTTTCCTTTTCAGTAGGAATATGCATACCATACATGCCCAATGCTTCTCGTACCAGATTGAGGGTCAGTTTGAATCTTTTAAGTTCGTGGCCCGGCAATAGTGAGGGTAACACAAAAGTGCTATCGCCTCCCTTGGCCCTGCTAGGAGTGATGGTACTGATAAGATAAGAACAACGTAAGAAATCTGGCTTCGATAAGTGGGCCCTGAAATAACTGTCCAGGCCAGCTTTGGTCCATACTGAACGCATGACTTCGGCATTCTGATAGCTCTCAAATTCGCGCATGAAAAAATGGTAGCGTCCCCATTTACCATTAAACTCCAATTCAGCTTCCCAAAAATAGGTTCCATCACCCAATGGTCCTGCAACATCACTGAACCAATGAGCGTGTTTGCCCACTTGAGAGGTGTTCCCCTGGGGAGGATCCTAAACTGGGAGTACATGCACAGCTTGAAGTTCTTGCGGTCTTTCGGTGAGATGTGGTTCGAGGAGGAGTGTTTCTATATCCACGATCTGTGCGTTGGATCCGGCGTGAGAACTGGCACCTCCGGCTTCTGCCATGGCCCTGCTTGCTTGTTGGTTCTGTTAGAATATAGAACCATGTGTTAACATTGTAATGGACAGAATAAACCCGTCGTTGCCTCGTTACAACATTAACATGAGGTAGATGATGAGTCAGTGGTTAGTGAGTGCACGATGACAGTGCGTGTAGTTAATGCCTGGATCGTCCTAGGAGCTAGATGGAGAGATGCACTGTCTGACTAATGCAGTTAGTAAGTGGAGATGAATTCACAGATTGGGATCGGGGGGTTTATTACAAGTCTTAGGTTGCCAAACACCATGGATGGCTTTTGGTCTTGGTTTTGTGGAGATTCGGGAGGGTTGCATGAGTAATTCTGCTGGGAGTTGTTGTGTCATTGGGACCCATTTACGAGTGAGTCTGTGTGTGCTTCTAGGTGGTAGTGTGTTTGAGTGTATCAGACAAGAGTGGGTGGCGGCTGCTTGAGCGAGTGAACCCTGTCGTGTATGATGTGAATTGTGTGGGAATAGTTGAACCCGCAAGCAAGCCTTAGGCACCCAAATTTGTCTTGATTGTGGGTCAGCCTTCATCGACTTCTTGGGTACCCAAATGGATTTCACTTTCTCAACAGAGGTTTTAGGAGTCCTCTTATTAGCATCAAGTCGTTGATTACTAATAGGAAGTTGAGACCGTTGTTGCGACTTAGTTACGGTCGGCAGCTCGTCTTTCCGCACCCACATTTGTTTCATGGGCTGAGTTGTTCTACTCCGCGCGTTCTTTTGGTCTCTCACCTGGAGAGTCTTCAGTGATTGATCTGCCCTTAGTTGCTGCCTCCTTCTGGCCTTTGGAAAAGAAGGGAGTTCCATTGTGGTTCTGACTCCTTCTTTGAGATCTTCGTTCTTCTGTATCAAAAACCCTTGGACAAGAACAGCATGGTCAACTTCATGTGTACCCCTGGAAGGACCAGGAGTCTGTGCCTTTCCTAGTTCCTTGAGTGCTCCATTATTTAACTCAATTTTAATTCTAGTTTGATTCACCCATACCTGAAGAAGTCCACTTCTTAGGTTTAAGTTGACTGCTTGGTCATAGATCCAGTCTTGACCCAAGACAAGGGGCTCAGTGAGGTCCTCATCTTGACACACTAGTACTTTAACTGTCATTGCCTCATCATGAATATAGAGGGGAAGTTCCACCTCGCCCATGCAAGGGGTTTCCACGCCTCCCAATCCTATGAGATATGCTTCCACAAGATTGACAGTTAATTGCAACTCTTGACAGTAAGACAGTTTAACAGCACTAGTGGCTGCACCTGAGTCAATCAAGGCTCTTATAGTCCTTGCACTCTTTCCTTGTCCTATGTCTAAGGTTATGAAAGGACGTCGATTAGTTATCCTATGTGAGCTAACACCTGAAACTTCACACATAGCCACGTCATATCCTTGGTCTGCATATGCATCTTGCCTAGGGTGCTCTCTACCTTGTCTTCTTAATTTCATTCTCCGTATGCGCTCTAGGGCTTCTGCTTGAGCTTCTTCTCGAATTCGCTTTTCTTCCTCTTTGCGTTTCTTAGCAGTATTGAGTCGACTTAGCATTTCCTCTGTGAGAGGTTCCTGATACAACTTGACTCTGCATCCACTAATGTAACTTGGAAGAACATCGCCTTCTAATGTGGCTAGCTGCACTGCTCCACTTGTTGAGATTCTATTAATGATCATGGGTCCATAGCCTCTCTTCTCTAGTTTTCTCGCATGTTGCTTCAATGTGTAGACTAAAACTAAGTCGCTTGCCTTCAAACCTTTATCCTTAACGTGGGCATCAAAGTATGCCTTCTGTCCTTTCTTAGCTGCATATATCCCTGCAGCTGCTCTCAATCTTGTTTCTCCTAATCGTTCAAGGTCAAACAGTCTAGAGGAGAGTTCATGACCCGTCCATTCGTGCTCTTGTGCTACTTTCAATGTAGGTATTAAGAAGTCCAAAGGTAACACGGCGTTTTGGCCAAATACCATCTGAAAGGGGGTGGCTTGGAGTACCGTTTTGTAGGCGACTCGGTATGCCCAAACAGCATGGTGTAGCTGTTTGTCCGAATCAGAGCGTTTATTGTTCACTAATTTTGTCAGTACATTGCATAAGATCTTGTTGGTGCTCTCCGCCTGGCCATTTGCTTGAGGGTGATAGGGGGCAGACTTCTTATGTACTACCAAGAATTCTTGGAGCAGATTATCAATAACTTCATTCAAGAAGTGAGTGCCTCTATCACTAACTAGCTCTATAGGTAGCCTGTATCTAGTGAACACATTCTCAAATAAAAACTTAGCTGTTGTTTGAGCATCGTTCTTCGTTGTGGCTTTTACCTCTACCCACTTTGTTAGATAGTCTGTTGCAACAATGATATATTCTACATGGGAACCCTTAGCTGGGGGATTAATAGGACCTACGAAGTCTATTCCCCACTTAGAGAATGCACATCCACCCATCATAGGTTTCAGTGGCATCTCATCTTTACGTATAGGATACTGAGTTCTCTGACAGACATCACATCGTTTCACATAGGTATGTGCATCCAAGTGAAGGGTCGGCCACCAGAAGCCCGCAAATAGTATTGCCTTGATCACCCGATCTGGTCCAAAGTGTCCTCCTGCTACACCTTGGTGAGCAGTGTCCAAGATCTTGAGATACTCACTCTCATGGACACATAGTCTCAGGTAACCGTCTTTACCACGTTTGTATAGATTATCACCAATAAGTGAGTAATCCTGGGCTTCTTGTTCTAAACTCCTTTTCCTAGCCAGAGTCATGTCTGGAGGGAATGTTTTCGTCCTCAGAAAGGATACTAGTGGTTCACTCCAATCTGGCACTATGGACACTTGATAAAGAGTGGCATGTTCCACCGGTGGTTTAGTGCGACAGATTGGGCATTCTTTGCACAACCTTTGGACATCCGCTTCCATAGTTGGCCAATGTACTCCTAGTCTCCTTAGGGTCTGTAAGGTTCGTTGCTTTGAGTGGTGTTGCTCTAATGCACCTACATGTGCTAAATGCAACCATTTATTGTACTCGTCCTCTTCCACACAACAAGCCAAGATTCCTTGATCTGTGTGCTTGTACATACTTCCTGCCATCATGTGGTACTTTTGGGCTTTCACAACCTCTCTATTCTGTGTGTTTACTACTGGATGGTTAGGCCCGTATGTCAATACTGGTACCAATGGCTTAGCCCACTACGGTACAACTTCCAAATTAAACAAGTAAGCATCAGGAAGATCATCTGATACTCCTTGTGGGGCTTCTCCAGATGTGAGCCTAGAGAGATGATCTGCTCTCAAATGAGTCCTCCCTTTTCTCACCACTACCTCAAAATCATATTCCATTAGCAAGAGAAACCACCTTACTAATCTTCCTGTATTGCATGGCTTGTTTACGAGGTATAGCAATGCCTAATGATCAGTAAAAAATTTAAACTTATTTGCAAGCAAATAGTGTCTAAATTTCTTAACTGCATATATCATGCCTAAGCCTTCTCTCTCAGTAGTGGTGTAATTTCGTTCAACTGCATTCAATTGTCGACTAGCATAGGCAATTGGAAGATCCATATTACCTTCACCAGTAGGTTGTGCAAGCACACATCCAATGGCATAATTGGATGCATCCACATGAACATGGAAAGGCTTATTCCAATCCGGTGTGGTCAAGATTGGTGTTGAACATAATCGCCGTTTAAGCTCATTGAAGGAATTCTCACATTCCTCAATCCACTCAAAGTTTGTCAGAAGTCCGTACATGGGCTTTGCAATGACAGCATACATGTGAATGAACCGGCGGTAGTAACCACAATGTCCCATGAAAGCTTGTACTTCCTTGACATTCCTTGGCCTAGGTAACTCGGCTATGGCTCTTACTTTCTCTTCATCAGTAGGTATGCCATTCTTTGACACTATGTGCCCTAGAATCTTGCCTTGCCTGACCATGAAAACGCACTTTTCTGGGTTTAGGCACACTTGATATTCTCTACATTTGTCAAAGATTTGTCTGAGTTCAGGAATATGGGTTTGCCTAATGTTGGAATGAGCACAAAGATCATCAACATAGACCTCTAAATTCTTCCTCAGGAACTCCTTAAACACATGGCACATCAGCCTCTGGAAGGTAGCTGGTGCATTGGTAAGCCCAAATGGCATTACACGAAAGGCAAATATACCCCACTCTGTGGCAAAAGCTGTCTTATGCTGACCTTCTGGAGCTATGGCTACTTGATTGTAGCCCGAAAGTCCATCAAGGAAGCTGTACACTTCCTTGCCTGCTACTCTTTCTAAGAGATGCTCTGTGATAGGAAGCGGATAGTTATCTCGAATCGTGGCTGCATTAACCTTCTTCAAGTTAATGCACACACGCAGCTTTCCATTTTTCTTGGGCACCACTACAATGGGGGATACCCACTCAGTGTGCTCAATTTCATAGATAAATCCAGCTTCGACCAGTCTATCTATCTCCTCTTTGATCTTGGCAGCGTAATTATCTTTATATGTATAGGGCTTTTGCTTACAGGGTTTGGCATCTGAGGTCATGGGGATAGTGTGTGAGCATATGTCAGGGTCAACACCTTTCAAATCCTTGTAACTCCAAGCGAATACATCTCTGTATTCTCTTAGCAAGGCTATTAACGCATGCTCTTCTTCCTCTGTTAGGTCATGGCCTATGTACGTGCATCTCTCCTCTCCTTCTTCTAGGGCCACTACTATTTTCTTGGTGGTTTCTTTGTTATCATAGGCCTCTCCTGATTGTGCCTCTCGTTTAGGCATTCTTATCATGACTCTCCTGTCGTCTATCTCATACTTCTTAAAATTTTCCAAGACCTCAAACAAAGATTCTTCCTCTTCTGGTGAGACTTCTCTCTTCTTTCGTTTCTTTCCTCCTTCCTTCGGGGTCACATGTGTGGCTAATCTCACATCATTTGTAAGCTCTCCATGCCTCTGGGGTTGAAATTCTACTTCATGGAAGTATTCTTCATCTGATGCAAAAGGTGGGTCCATAATGATTGACTCTAGATCGGAGTCACTTGCATCCTCAAATGCATCAGGGCTAGGTTCGCATTCTTCTAGAACAGCCTCTCCCATGATTGGCTCTATGGAGAAGACTGAAATGTCATAGCCATCCTCATCACAGTGGGGTGTCCATTGTTCTTCATTGATGGCTACATCCATTGTTGCTAGGATTTCTGCCCAGCCATGGGGTTCAAATTCCTCATCAGGAAAGACTACAGGTGCATAGGCTGGGTCTTGAATTGATCTATGGTTTTCTTTTCCACCTACCTCTCTGGCTTTCTCTCTCTTCTCTTCTTCTACTGCTACCTTACACATCCATAAGTGGGTGTCTTCATGCATCCACGAGGATCCGGATTCTATGGAATGCACAGACTCAGTCTCATCTTTGGCTCTATGGATGGGATTCCATTGAATAGGTGGTACATCTCTATGAGATTAATCCTTAAGATTGACTTTGGTCGTAACACCTAAGTGCTGCAGGTACAAAGAATTGGTTCCCCAATCCTGTACCACTTGCAACTGTCGCATAAAAGGTCGTCCCAAGATCATTTCATAGGCATGGTTCTTGCTAAAATCACATATGGCAAAGGTATGCTCGAACTCGACACCACAGGTGGTGAGAGTTATTCCTTCTAGCAATCCTAAGGGTCTCTCAATATGACCATCGGCCATCTGCAATTTCATTCTCGTTGGCCTGAGTGCTGGCTTGCCCCAACGCTTCCATAGGGAAGTGGTGGCAATTGCAACTCCTGCACCTGAGTCCAAAATTGCCTTGGTGGTGTACTCCTGGTAGGTAATGGGAAGATAGGTGTTCCCTTCTTCACCTTCACACATATCTCCTATCTTATCCAAGGGTATCTCTGGCACTGTCCTATGTGATCCTACCTGGGAACGAGGTTTTGTTATCTCGGGCACTTGATTGGCTACATGTTTCCACACTTCTGGTCTAACCCTAAGCAGCTCTTCCAAAGTGAGATTGCACTGCACTTTGGTGCTCTTCACTACCTCTGTGTTCCTAGGTATGACTGAATCTTCGTTTCTTACCATGACTGTAGGTGCTCTCATACAGGTGGACTTTGCTTCCCATGGGCCTGTGAAATGGGGTAGTTCTTGTAAAGAATTAGACTTGAAGTCTAATCTTTCTTGAGATTGGGTTCTCTCCTGCTCCCCATAAATGGATGGGATGTCTTGTGGGAATTGGTCATGTGCATCATCCACAAGTTCAATGGGAGGAGGGACTTCACTTTCTTTAGCCCATTTGTCTTCTTGAATCTCGCGTAGGAATTCTAGTGTGAATTGATTCATAGAAGAAGAGGTGTCTGGCTCCGTAGAGTTAGGCACGTAGGCCTCAGGCACATAGGCTTTCTGGGTAGGAAGACCTGCTCTTTCACTAGCCTTGTCATGGTGTTGAGGGGCGAGTTCCTTTTGTGATTGTGCCATTAGATTCTCTATTCTTCCTAGGGAAGGGGGGTTGTCTGGTTCAGTGGAATTGGGCACATAAACTTCCGATGGGGGATGGGTCATGTTTTTGCTTGCTTTATCTCTTTCTTGATTTTTTTCTTCCTTGGCAGATCTTGCAATTATGCCCTCTAACTTCTCTAGGAGTCCATCCAAGTGTAATTGCGTCTTGGCTGAGCCCGAGTAATTGAAAAGGCGACTGGCTTCAAACATAGTCTGAGCCAATGCGACCATTTTCGCGCAAAGCTTGGTTCTTTCTATCTCTAGGTCAGCTCTAGGGTAGCACTTGTCATGATCTGTGACATTTGGCCCTTCTTGGATTCTGGCCTGATATGCTTTAAGCATCATGTCTATGTCTTCAGGAGTGGGATCAGCTAATACTGATCCTACTCTAGGGGGTGGTGGAATCGTATGAGGTGGGTTGGAAGGTGGCGGGTCGGATGGCGATGGGAATGGTGGTGGTGGGGTAGTGTGAGAGGGAGTTTGAGATGTGAGTTCAGTTATCCTGGCTTTGGTTTCTCTTATGCTTTCCTCAAGTTCACTCATCTTTTTAGCCCATTGTCTTTTCATTCTTTCCCGACTATCTTTCCACGCTCTAGTCCTTTTCTTTGTCACGCTCTCGGTTTCGCTAGCCTCTGGGTTCTTATCCTGGTTTACCCCTTGGTTCTGCTGCAATGCCTGAGCTCTAGTCACTACCTGTACTGGTGCGGTGGATGTCACACTTCCTGTGGAGTCTACCACCAACCCAATAACGTTAATAGGAGTGATTTTTGGCATATTATTAGGATTCTTAGGGCAGTCTCGTAAGAGGTGCTCCTTTCCACATTCTTGGCAAAAGCCCTGAATTGTCACTGACTGGGGTTGTGTAAGTGGAGGTAAGGGACAATCACGAATGAGGTGATCTCCCTGACATCTGTAGCATGGTCCTCTTGGGAATGGAGGTCTTACTTGCTTAGGTTGAGGCCTAGGGTTGGGGTTTGCATACATGACGTTTGTGTAATCTGACTCCCAACTAGGTTCACTCGGTTCCTCACTGTAGTAGGACTCACCATGTTCAGGAGATTGCATGTAGTAAGCATGGGGACTATCGACATGTGTAGAATCAAAGCTATGGTCACTGGGGTCACTTTCAAAAAGCAATGGTGTTACAGGGACTATAGCTCTATTCAGGTTTTCTTCTGCTGCTGCATATTTTACTGGGATCACATTAGCTGGGGCAGGGGGTTGTTGTGCTAACACAGGCTGGGGCCTTTGTTGGTTTTGGTATGGTTGCTGATAAGGTTGTTGTGGCCTGCCATATGGCTGTGGAGGGTACGGGTTCTGGTATCTTCCCTGCTGAGGGTATGGCTGAGGGTAGGGTTGCCTAACCGCCTGCTTGTTGTATGGGCAATCTTGCGCGGTGTGATTGGTGTACCTCCGTTCTATGGTGCAGTACTGGCTACTAGGATTTACTTGGGGTTGAGCCATAATGGGACATACATTTGCCATATGGTCACCCCCACAAGTATAGCATCTTTTCACCGGGGCAAATCTCGGAATTTGTTTGCTAGAGACACCTAGTTTTTTAGCAACTTTCTCTGCAAGTTCCTCAATCGATGTGGATTGCGTGGAAGGGAGGCTAGAGGCACTATCTGAATCTTTGTATATCTTGGAAAGCTCTAACTCCTCCCCTAGGTTATCCTCAATGTCAATACACATGCGTACACACTCTTCTATGGTCCTAGGGTCCTTCAAGTACACATATGATCTTAATTTGGTACTTAGCAATCCATCCAAGAATAAAGCCACTTGCTTAGCTGGCGTGGGTAGCTCAGGGACAGGGCATCTTTCAAGATATTGCCTAAATCTCCTTCCTGCAAGTCTCACGGTCTCTTGAGGGGTTTGCTTGAAGCTGTGAATCAGTGAGGAGGTATTATGTCTTATGCCACTCTTAGAGAATTCAATAATGAAAGCCTCTAGGAGTTGGTCTATGCTCCTGAACTGTCTCTCGTTTAGTGGCTGAAACCATGTCAGGGCAGTGTTCCTAAGGGTTAGACCAAAGGCATTGTACTGTGTGAATAGATCCTCCACTTGTCCAGCTCTCAAAACTTGCCTAAACTCAGCCACATGATCGTATGGATCTCTCGTGCCATCGAAGTAGTTCTTCATGGACTTAACTAGTTGAGTTGGTCTCAAAGTCCTTGTGTGCTCTCTAGGTCGTGGTAGCGAGAACTCATCCGTATTTCTTTGATTCATGTGAGCTCTAAGCATCTCAGGTTCTACTCTATTCGTTTCCATTCTCGTTCTTTCTCTGCCCCCTGAGTTGGCAAAGCTCACCTCCGGCCTTTCTCTATATCTGTCTCTTTGAGTTTCGTGAGCGTGGGAGGTTCCAGCTCCAGGGTGACCAAAGGACACGTTCGATCTTGGTTGGGGGAAAACGAATTCACCCTTCCAAGTGTAAGCATGCCTATCATTTTCCGTAACCACAAAGATCCTCTCCGAAGCGTGATCTAAGTAGGTCACTCTGCCTGGGTTATCAGGATCCTTAAACTCATAGATCATGATTGTTCCTATATCAGTTGGCTGATCAGATTTATACCTCCACAAGGCTTCATCAATTTCTCGATTGAGGAGCAATTCTATGCTCTTATTATCCTGGGGAATCCACTCTGGTGTGATAATCCTAGTGAGAACCGATTTGCCTCGAGGGGTCCAAGGTTTTGTACCCATGTTTCCTTGCTCTAGGTCCCCTAAGTCCACTTCTGGTATCACATTTCCAAATTCGTCCGTCCTATCTGGGTGACTGGTGACTACGTATATGGTTCCTTCTTTGTCCAAGTATGCTCCGTTTTCAAACTTGACAGCTGGGTGCTCTAATCCAATGGATTGATCAGGATTCTTAATCTGTACCACAGATCTTCCTAGGCCATCCTCATAGATGCTGGCACCTAATCAGTTGGTCCTAAGGTATTCCAACTGTGTTTTGTAAGGGCCTTCTACCCTGTGCAAGTATGGCACTCCTGAACTTCCTGTAGGTCTCTCCATACCTTGAGACATCTCGGATTCACTGGTATCAGAGCTAGGGTAATGCGAGTGGTGACTCAACTGCTGGGCCCAAGACCTCGCAGTATGATTGACACTAGCCTCTGAAGACCTAAGGCTTTGTCTATCTCTTACTAGATGTCGTCCTGATCTAAGGTTCATATGCCTAACTGATTAACCCAATTTTTCCCAGGTACAACCACGTTTCTGAGTCCTTTGTATCAATTACTTAATCCCCTTTTTATGTTGATTATCGTGTTTATACTCTTGTCTGATATCACGTCGTTAGGAATACTTGAGTTTAATTTCGCACTTTAGTTTGGTCGTTTCACGTTAGGTTCTTTTCCTTTAAGGTTGTCGTTCACACACACAGGTTATCTCTTGTCTTGAACTTGATTTCTTAGATAGTCTTTGATTTATCTCGTGCCTATCGTTGCCTGGAATTACTTCTAACACTACCCGCACTTAGCCTAAACTAAGAATTGACAGAGGGTGTTGCGGGTTTTCCAACCTTGAGTTCCTTTCCTTGTGTTGTTGCCTTGGTGTGCCCAGGACGCGCGTTCCCAAGCCTGCACTTACTCTTGCTTTGCGTACCCTTCGATGGTCTCAAAGGACTTGTAAAAGGCCCACTGTTAGCTCAAGACTTAAATTCAAAAGATAGAACCAATCACTTTCATTCATGTAACACTTCACCAATTTTGCACTATGACTTTTTGGACACAACTCTAGAGATCCCTGAATTTTGTTCCCCCTGGGTATGGTCAACTTCAAAATACCCTATCTAATATTCCTGTTTTTGTTGTACTCCCCGCGAGCTTTCCAACAAAACAACAATCACGGCAAACGGATTTCGTATGAGAAAGTTATGCCCGTTCAGGGTTTTGGGGCTAAAACAGGATTAAACTAGGTTAACAGGCAAACAGGAATTCTCGGGTTATTTGGGTCATGCCCTCGTAATGCAATACTACACCCTAGTGTTTGTCCCACACTTGGCCAAAATTTAGACCATTATTTTTGCCTTAAAAATTTGACCTAATTTGCCCTTCTAACGTGTTCGCAAAGTCTGTCGGTCGCGATTGACAGGTCAGTCGCGATCGACGTGTCGATCGCGATTGACAGGTCCGTCGTGGCTGTCAGTCGCGATTGACTAGTCAGTCGCGATTGACACGTGGCCGAAAATTCAGTCAATCATGGTCAAAGGGTCGTTGACTCTGTCGATCGCGATTGATGTGTCGATCGCGATTGACAGGTCCGTCGCGAAGGCTCGGTCAGTCGTGGTCAAATAGTCGTTGACTGTGTCAGTCACGATTGATAGGTCCGTCGTGGCTATCCGTCGCGATTGACAGGTCGATCGCGATTGATGGCTTGATCGCGATTGACACGTGTCACGTGTAGCTTCTGTCCGTCGTGGTCAATCGGTCGTTGACTCTGTCGGTCGCGATTGACAAAGCCGTCGTGGGCTGTCCGTCGCGATTGACTGGTCGGTCGCGATTGACAGGTCTGTCCGTCGTGGTTTGTCGATCGCGATTGACAGAGCGATCGCGATTGACAGAAATCTGAGGAATTTCAAGAAACTAAACACATTTTTGGGAAGCTCTAGGCCTGTAGGTCATGGATATGCACTTTGTTTAGCAAATAGAGCAATTTTTCTGTCGGTCGCGATTGACAGAGCCCGGCGACACAGAGACAAGACCGTATAGTTCCGTACCTGCGCAGAGTGCTGGGGATGGTGATACAGCAAGAACCTGCAGAATGCTCAAAAAACATGCAAAAAACAACGCACGCAATATCGCTCTCTCGCTCTCTCTCACAAGTAGAATGAGGGAAATGAGGTGGAGATGGTGATATGATCAAAAAACTGAAATTTTTGCGATGATGGAAATGGAGGTGGAAGATGGTGATGATGATGATGGTGATGATGGTGGTAAGGTAAGAAAGAGAAAAATAGGAAAAGTAAAGAAATTACCTACAACGCAAACGTCTCCAATCTACGTCTTACCATCACACGCTCGTCCTCAAAGCTCGATCCCCGGCAACGGCGCCAAAATTTGGTGTAGCTCAGTGATGAGTAGCACCTCCTTTAATGTCAATCCGGGAAGACGTGAGGATGGTACGAAGACCTCGAGCAAGTGGAGGCACAAGTGCGTGAGTGAGAAGCACACAAGCATGCACACACATACACGCACACGCGCACACACGGCAAGACAAAGAGTGAGAAGCAATGGAGTTCTTAGATTACTTTCAAAAAGCTCTTACAGGTTCATTTCAATTACAATCCAACCTCAAAAATGAGCTCCCTAGCTCCTTTTATAGTTTTTGACTAGCTTTGGCCCTGTCCAGACCTAGTGTCCGACCTAGTTAAAAATTAGGTTCCAGGGCTTATTTGAGGGCTCAAACAAGATCTAAAAAATATGAAAATTGGCAGGTAGATACTTCTAAAGCTCCTCAAGCTCAAGGACTCCTTGGCTTGCACAAAATGGAGCTACAAAAATACGAAATGATATTTACAATGGTTTTTAGTGATGAAAATCACTATTTGTGTAGGGATTTTCTCTGTTGATTTGTCATACACCTCTTTGAGCTCCCTACTTGCTCTTTCTTCTTGTGTGCTCAACTCTTTGATGTCTGAAAAATTTAGATGGCCTACTTGCCAGATCTTCTTTGACTGCCATGTCTGCTTGTGCTGTCCCTTCGCTCTGACTCTCTTCGTCTTGTGGCTCCTTCGGTTCCCTGACTGCTGCCAACAAAAGAGGAATCAAAAGAGAGGTTACTACAAGGTACACTCCTGAGCAAAATGGAGTGGTAGAAAGGATGCATAGGACAATTGTTGAAGCTGCAAGGTCTATGTTAAATGAAAAGCATTTACCTAATTACTTATGGGCTGAGGCTGTATCTACAGCCACTTACTTGATTAACAGGTTGCCTTCAAAATCCCTTGATGGGATGACTCCATATGAGGCTTGGAATGGAAGAAGACCAAGCTTAGATCATTGTAAAATTTTTTGATGTATTGCTTTTGCTCATGTTCCTTCACAGGTTAGAGGCAAGATGGATCCAAAGGCAGAAAGGTGTGTATTTATTGGATATGACAACAATCAAAAGGGCTACAGGTTATACAACCCTACCAACAAAGGATTCTTGGTAAGCAGAGATGTAGTTTTTGATGAGAACAATTCATGGTATGAAGATTCATCCAGGAAGATCAATTTACCATATGATCTTGAAGAAGATTTTCCAAAGCTTGGTAGAGAACAATCAAAGATTGAAGAACAAGACACCTCAGAGGATGATGAAGAATCTCACATGGAAAAGATCAAAGCATGGAAGTCTAAAGGTAAAGCAAAATTGCAAGAACTTGGACATGAGGCAGAATCATCACATCATGGCCTAAGAAGATCTATGAGGGAAAAGAAAAAACCAGAAAGGTATGGGTTTGACACCTCATTAGTAACTAAACATTCTATCTACATAGCACAGGACATAAACCAAGAGGAGCCATCATCATTTGAAGAGGCCAAAGCAAAAACAGAATGGAAGCATGCAATGAAGGAAGAGATTGAAGCACTTGAGGAAAACAACACTTGGGATTTGGTGCCCAAGACTTCATCCATGAAGGTAATAGGCTCAAGATGGGTCTATAAACTCAAGAAGAATTCTGATGGTTCCATTAACAGGTATAAGGCAAGGCTTGTAGCAAAAGGCTTTGAACAAACTCAGGGAATTGATTATGAGGAGACCTTCTCTCCTGTGGCAAAGATGCCTACTATTAGGGTTTTGCTTAGTATTGCCTCTTCCAAGAATTGGAAGATACTTCAACTAGATGTAAAGAATGCATTCTTGAATGGTTGGATAACAGAAGAGGTATATATGGCACAACCACCTGGTTTTGAGAATCAAGTTTATCCTGATTATGTGTGTAAACTTAACAAAGCATTGTATGGTCTCAAGCAAGCTCCAAGAGCTTGGAATTTCAGGCTTGTTTCATTCTTGCAGGACAAAGGCTTTCAACCAAGCAAGGCAGATCCTTCACTCTTTATTAAAAAGAGTAACTCTGAGGTCATCTACCTATGTGTATATGTAGATGATATTATATTGACAGGAAATGATGCAGATGGTATGAAGAAGATCAAAGATCAGATGAGAGAAGAGTTCAAGATAAGTGATTTGGGTTCACTTACCTACTTCCTAGGTTTGGAAGTTGTCTACAAAGATCATGGTTTGTTTCTCACTCAAAGAAAGTACATTAAGGACATAATGGCAAAATTCAAGATGCAAGATTGTAAGATTGCAGGTACTCCAATGGAGGTCAATCACAAATTGAGCTCACATGAAGGTGAACTCATAGAGGACATCACATCATATCAAAGTCTAGTGGGTAGTCTCAACTATGCCACATTGACAAGAGTAGATATATGTTACAGTGTGAGTGTGCTAAGTCAATTTATGCACACACCAAGGAAACCACATATGGATGCTGCCAAAAGGATTCTCAAGTATCTCAAAGGAACCATAAATGAAGGACTTTATTATCCTTATGTATCTGATTTAGGTTTGAAGCTATTTTCTGATGCAGATTGGGCTGGCTCCAAGGAAGATAGAAGGAGCACTTCAGGTTATCTTACCTTTGCAGGTTCAAAGCTTATTTCATGGTCATCCAAGAAGCAACCCACAGTTGCTCTCTCTTCTACTGAAGCTGAATATAGAGGTCTTGCCATAGCTACACAAGAAGCTAGTGGATGAAGACATTATTCAAAGATCTTGGATTGGAGTTTGGAACTCCAACTATTTTTTGTGACAATATGAGTTCTATTCATTTGGCTGCTAATCCTATTTTTTCATGCAAGGACTAAACATATTGAAGTTCATTATCACTATGTACGAGAAAAGGTTCTAAGAAAAGAGATTCAAATATCATATGTGTCCACTCATCAACAATGTGCAGATATTCTAACCAAAGCATTGGATGGTACAAAGCTTTGCAAATTCAAGGCTATGATTGGTTTGCAGGTAATCTTGGAAGATTAAAGACCTCAAGCATACTTGTCTTGAGGGGGAGCTGTTGGAGCAAGTCTATGACAAGCCTAAGAATTGGCTTGAGTCTCACAAAGTCTTAGAAGAAGCTTTAAAAAGAAGACTATGTAAAGTTCACTTGTGAACTACCTCTTGTAACTTTTGAAGAGTTTACTTAATGTAGAAGTAAGAGAATCTTAAGTGGTTGAGTCCACATGATCAAAAAGGGAAAGAGGAGCCACGAATTCGTGATTTGTGGTAGGTAGAGAATCAAATCAATCATTGATTGATTGGAGAGTGATTGAGGGAAGTTAGCCTCCCAAACTCAACTATAAATAGATGGCAGTTTTAGTCGTGGTTAGAGAGACCTATGTGAAGACCTCCAAGAGCTGAGCTTTATGCCATATCAAGGTGTGATTACAAGGCACACATATGTATCAGTAAGTCATTGTATTGTACAAGCAATATACTTTCATTTTCATGATTATTTGAGTTCATCTTTCCATGTTCTTGTGAAGTGTACTACTCACTGCCATTACTCTCAGTTTTCTCAGTCAGCTTGCAGAGATATTTTCTCTGAGCTTGGTGCATCATTTTCAGTGATTTAACTTGGTAAAGTTAGCTCTATAAGTCTACTATATGCTCACAAATTTTCATGTCATTTGGATGTTGCAATCTTCAGTTATGTTCATTTGAAGTCAACAGAGTCTGTTCATCTTCACTTCTCTGTCAGGTACCCGACTTTTTTACTCATCTTGTCAGAGCCATTTCTTAGTGGTTACTTATCCAAATTCAGTGATTTAAAGCTTGTTGGATTCATCTTACTGTCTAGTATAACCATAAGAATTTTCATAATCATTGGATTTCTACATTTTGAGTTATGTTGATTTTTCTACTCACTAGTCTATTTCTGTAGCAGCCAGTGAAAATCGGGATGATGTCATCACTTGTTAAAACTCATTCTCAGTGTGTGGTTCATTACTTTTGATGAGATTACTCTTGAAAGTTAGCTCTTTAAGTTACCTAGACTTCCCCAAGAGGAATTAAGCTAATTGCTGTTGTGCTCAGAGAATTATGTAAAACACTGGACAGGTGTATGAACCAAGAATAGCAAGTTTTCACCTCTGAGCTAACTCCAACTTATCTCTTTTGATCTATCTTTTTGAGAGTGATCTTCCAAGGTACATAGGGTGTCTAATACATCCATTGGTAAGCTAAAAGGGCCCACCATATACTCCTGGAGTTCAATTGACGGGTGTAGATCAAGGATTTTGCAACACCTCTTCATCTTCAAGCACATACCTATCCATCTCTTCACAAGAAGGATGCAGCAACCAATGGCAGATCAAATACAGGAGCAGAGTACCACCTATACTAGAGGCCAAAAACATGTACGAAGCAGAACATCTCAGCATTCAAAACGAGTGTGGGTGTGGAAAGACGAACACCCTGTTGCGACCATGCCAACCCCACGGTCGAAACCTCTCATTAGTAATCAACAACGCGATACTAATAAGAAGTCTTTCATAAATTCTTCTGTGAAAGTAAAGTCTATTTGGGTACCCAAGAAGTCGATGAAGGCCAGCCCACAATCACGACAAATCTGGGTGCCTAAGGCTTGCTTGTGGGCTCAAATAGCTACACCAAGGCCACACCCGATACAACATGTTTCACTCACTCGAACATCTAATGCCCAGTCTTACACATCACGCACGGACACATATTATTCCATGCGCAAAAGTAGAATCACTCGTAACTAGGCCCCGAAGAAGCCTCATTCTCAAGTAGATACCCCTATCAAACTCTTCAGAGTCTCCACAAAATCAAGATCAAAGCCCATCCACTGCATTTGGCAACCTAAAACTTGTAATAAACCCCCGGACCCCAGTTGTAAATCCATGTCCACCTACTAACTACGTCACTCTCACACTACATCATTCCACTTAGTTCTTAGGTCTACCCAATTACTAACTACACACACAAGCACCGAGCACTTAATAACCCCCTAATCTCTCCCGAACCTCAGGTTAATGTTGTAATGGGGACAAAAATGGTTCTATCTTGCCCTTTACAATGTTAACACATGTTTCTATATGCTCACAGAATCAGGAGGCAAGAAGTAACATGGCAGATACGGCAGGAACTAGCTCCCAGGCAGGCACCAGCCCCCAAGTCGTGGACATTGAAAGTCTTCCCGTTGAGGAGGAATTGAAGGAACGACCAGTGGCATTGAGGGCATTACACGCCATACCGGTTCAGAATCCTCCACAGGGGCACACAATGCCGGTCAGCAAAAACTCACATTGGTTCAGTGATGTGGCAGGACCCCTAGGTGAAGGCACTTATATGTGTGAGGCCGAGATAGAATTCAATGGGCGCTGGGGCAGATATCCCTTTTTCACCAGGGAATTTGAGAGACTGCATAATAATGAAGGACTGAAACCTATATGGAAGAAGGCAGGACTCTATGATTACTTCAAATTCCAATTGCCAAAGCCTGATTTTCTAAGGTGCTCTTATTTGATTAGCACCCTCACTCCGAGCAAAGACAAAAAGGGATACAGCTCCTTTGTCCTTCCATCTCTCACAAGGGGCAATGAACTGAAGCGTTTCAGGTTGACTATCAATTTGGTAAGGGAAGCTCTAGACATGAAAGGTATGCACATTCCTATGGAGAAAGAGACAATGGTCCCCGACAATATGAAGAACAGGAATCTGACGAAATTAAAGGACATGGTGGCAATGACACCTATAATTGCCATTCACTTGTGAATGGTCATGCAACATTTTGCATTTCCCGCTCAAGAGAGGTTCACAATGCCACCTAAAAAGATCTGGTTTAGTCTATACTTGGCTGATGCCTTTGATTTGACAATCAACATGCCCCACTTGATTATCGACCAAATCCACTTGGCTCATCAAAGGTGGTATAAGAAACAAAAGTCTGTATTGTATGGATGTTGTGCCCTCACCAGGATTGTGTATAGATGTTTGGCTTATGATGTGCCAGTGCAGAGGGCATTAAACTGGACCAGGGTACAAGAATTCCAACGTAGACTATCAACCGCAGGACCACCATCTAAGAAAATGAGAGGTGCAATTCAGATGCCCTGTGCACAACCCCGCGGTGCGACATTGACACCAGAGACAACTCCACGACTTCGAAGGCGGGTACAACCCTTCACTATCAGATTACCAAGACACAGCACTGATGGACCAAATCTAGTGTTTCCACCTGTACCAACCGACCTAGAGTTCCCTCACTGATTCACTTTAGAAGAACTAACTGATGAGGAGGTAGCCAGAATCATAGAGGCTGTTAATGCGGAAGTCGAAGCAGAGCAAGCTAGTGGACAAAAAACTACTACAGACCAACCCCATCCCAGACAACCAGATGTCGTCGATGTGGAGGGTGAAGAAGAAGAACAAGAGGAGGAACATGATGGACAATCCGAGGAAGAAGAGCAGGAATATGATTAGGAAGCTCTGCAGGTACTTGAAGGTGCCCCAACTTATACGAAGGCATTGAAGAAGCTCTATGATACCATG
>CM035416.1:56057450-56062450 GCA_020310875.1 Ceratopteris richardii | reverse complement strand
AAGAGGAGGACGACATCAACAAAACAGGAATCAAGATGGCGAAGGATGTTACATATGTGGCAAGTTTGGCCACTATGCTAGAGATTGCTACCAAGGAGGAAACCAAAGGAACTATAATCAAGGTTCTTCATACAAAGGCCAAGGTAATTATGCTTCTACAAGTTCAGAAAATGACAATCTCTTGATGATGCACATGAATGGGAATTCAAGCAAAGTAGATAACACTTGGTATATTGATAGTGGATGTAGCAACCATATGAGTTGCAATGCTTCTTGGTTTACTAATCTACATGCTCCCAAAGGTAAAGGACATGTAGAAACAGGTGATGATACAGCCCATGAGATCTCCCATGTTGGAGATGTAGCTTTGGATGACAAGGAGGAAGGAAGATGTCTCAAGGATGTCTTGCATGTACCTACCATCACAAAGAACTTGGTGTCCGTTGGGCAAATGGTTGAAAGAGGCTATCAAGTAAGGTTCAACAAAGGTGGATGTTTTGTGGAGAACCCTAAGCAAGGTTACAAGGTCATAGCAAGAGGAAAGAAGCAAGGGAGACTCTTCACTTTGGAGGTAAATTCTCATTCTACTCAACATGTCTACTTCACATATGGAAACAAGAGGATTTCGGAGTTGGACTTGTGGCACAAGAGGATAGGTCACATCAACATACAAAGAATGAAGGAAATGCAATTCAAGAGGCTGGTTGAAGGTCTTCCCAACTTCCAAGGACAAGGTATGAAGCATTTATGTGAATCTTGTCAACTAGGGAAGCAAGCGAGACTTCCATTCAAGAAGAGTGGCTACATAAGCCAACATCCATTGGAGTTGATACATACAGATGTGTGGGGGCCAACGAAAGAGCAATCCATTGGAGGTAACAAGTACTTTGTCACTTTTATAGATGATTGCACAAGGATGGTTTGGGTTTATTTCATCAAAAACAAATCAGATGTGTTTACATGTTTCAAAGCATTCAAGGCAATGGTAGAGAAGGAAACAGGTACATATATCAAGAAGCTAAGGTCCGATGGAGGGGGAGAATATTTCTCAAATGAGTTTTCTGATTTTTTAATGGATCAAGGCATCAAGAGGCAAGTAACATGTAGGTACACACCCCAACAAAATGGAGTAGCAGAGAGAAAGAATAGATACATTGCCGAGATCGCTAGAGCAATGCTTAATGAGATGAATGTACCTAACATGTTTTGGAGTGATGCAGCAAATACCGCCGTGTATCTAATGAATAGGGCTCCTACCTCAGGGATCCATGGCTTGACACCATATCAAGCCTATTATGGTAAGAAACCTGATCTTTCCCACTTGAAGATATTTGGATGTACTTGTTATGTACATGTGCCAAGTGAATTGAGGCACAAGCTACAACCAAAGGCAGAAAAGTGTGTGTTTCTAGGATATTCAAATGATCATAAAGGTTACAGGTGCTTCAACCCAAATACAAAGGACTTGAGGATATCAAGGGATGTAGCATTTGATGAGCTACTCCCTTGGTATAAGAAGTATGATTGTATGCAGGACTATGAAGAAGAAAAGCATGGACATGATGAAGAACAAATCGACCTAGAGCTAAGCGGCCCAAGGTGTTCCATCAATGAAGATAGTTCAAGCATGAACTCACCATGGAGGGGGAGATCTTCATCAAGCTATGAAGCACAATCAATCAACAAAGGCAAAGCAACATTGGTGGAGTTGGATGAAGAAGGTAATGAAGTTGAAGATGATGAAGGACACATGATGGAGAAAGAAGCCACGTCAAAGAAAGAGATCAAGTCCCCAAGGGAAAGGAGGTTTATTCCTCCAAAAGGTGAAGAAAGGAAGTCTTCTAGAGTTAAGTATCCAACTCAAAGGTTTACTTATGATTCATACATGGCAACACATTATGCATATATGAACAAAGTAGTAGAAGATCATGAGCCCGATTGCTATGAAGATGCAAGCAGGTACACCGAATGGAAAGAGGCAATGCAAGAAGAGATCGACGCACTTGAGGAAAATCAAACATGGACTCTAGTGCCCAAGAAGGAGAACATGAAGGTAATAGGTAATAAGTGGGTGTATAAAGTAAAGAGGAATTCAGATGGATCTATTTCTAGGTTCAAAGCAAGATTGGTGGCCAAGGGTTTTGCACAAACCTATGGAGTGGACTTTGAAGAGACATTCAGCCCCGTGGCAAAGATGAGCACCATTAGGACACTCATTGCAATGGCTGCTAGCAAAGGATGGAAGCTCTTCCAATTGGATATCAAGAATGCCTTTCTCAATGGAGACTTGGAAGAAGAGGTATACATGGAGCAACCACTAGGTTTTGTTCATAAAGAGTTTCCACATCATGTTTGTAGGTTGAAGAAGGCACTTTATGGCCTAAAGCAAGCTCCAAGGGCTTGGAACCAAAGATTGGTGGACTATTTGATCAAATGTGGTTACAATCAATGCAAGGCGGATCCATCTCTCTTCATCAAACAAAGAGGAGAACTTGTGGTCTACATGTGTGTGTATGTAGATGATCTTATCATTACAGGTAATGATACAAAGGGCATTGAGGAGATCAAGGCAAAGCTTGGAAAGGAGTTTAGGATCTCTCATCTTGGAGATCTTAGGTATTTTCTTGGCATTGAAGTTGTATACAAAGAAGAAGGTATTATGCTCATACAAAGGAAGTATATTCTAGACCTACTTGAGAGGTTTGGGATGCTACATTGCAAGCCTATTTCAAATCCCATGGAAGTTAATGTAAAGCTAAGCTCCATTGATGGAGAGCCATTAGAGGATGTAACTTTGTATCGATCTATTGTAGGCTCTTTCAATTATGCCACAATAACCAGGCCTGACATAGCATATGGAGTTGGAGTGTTATCACAATTTATGCATAGTCCAAGGACTACACACTTGCAAGCTGCAAGAAGAATGTTGCGATATCTCAAAGCCACTATAAATGAAGGATTGTTCTACTCATTTGATGATGATATGCAGGTCAAAGCTTATTCCGATGCCGATTGGGCCGGTTCGAAGGAAGATAGAAGGAGTACAAGTGGTTACCTAGTCATGCTAGGTAGCAAGATCATCTCATGGATTTCAAAGAAGCAACCCACGGTGGCATTATCTTCCACCGAGGCTGAGTATAGAGCTTTGGCTCAAGTCACATGTGAGCTAATGTGGATTAAGAAGTTATTTATGGAGCTTAATTTGCAGGTTGACACATATCCAATTTTTTGTGACAACATGAGTAGCATTCATCTAGCATCGAACCCTGTCTATCATGCTAGAACCAAGCATATTGAAGTGCACTATCACTTCATAAGGGAAAAGGTGATATACAAGGAAGTTTCAGTACATCATATTGGTACTAAGGACCAAGTTGCGGACATGTTTACAAAGGCTTTGGATGGGATGAAGATTTCAAAATTCAAGCAATGCATCAACATGAAGGAGCTTGGATGAGGATGAAGAATTGAAGCTTGAGGGGGAGTGTTAAAAGTCAAGCTTCAAGCTAAAAATTCGTGGGGAATCTTTTATGGACATGTGGAGCAATCAAAGGAAGCCAAAAGCCACGAGATTCCATCAAGAAAAGTCACTCAACCACTCCCCAAGTCATCTCAACTAATTCCTCCAAGTTAGGAGGCTGATTTGGAAAGGTAGTTCCTAGATTTTAGGGGCACACCTCTCACTATAAAAGGAGCATGTATCCCGACTTCTTTTGGGCCATCTTCTTGGAGTTTTAGCTCATGTAAAGTGAGCACTAAGTGCTGGAGTTGTGATAAGCAAGCCCCTTGCTTAAGCAACCCCCTTGCTTGCTAGTTTGTTTTCTTTTAGTAGGCATATCTATGTGTGTGCGCAGGCAGTGTTGCAACTCTCTACCCCTGAGTTGTTAGCATTGGTTCTCCCTCATATGGTATCCATTTGATGTAATTCTTGTCTCATTGGATAGCTATAAGAGTCTATTTTATGCTCACCAATTCTCTGGAGCATTCTCTGAGTAAGCTGGGAGCAACATTCATTTTAGTGAAGTTGTGTGATTGATATCTCTCTCTTTGTGTAGGCTCTGTTGGAAATATTTTGCTCTCTGTTGTAAGGGCTGGTTCTCCTTCTCTATGTATCCATTTGCTATGATTTTGGTGTCATTGGGTAGCTATTAGAGTCCTCTAAAGTTGACTTACGTTTGAGATTCATTCTCTGTATAATCTTTGAGAAAAGTTTGCTAGAGGGAAGTGAGGTCTCTGCTTGACTAGCAGTTGTGAGCATTCAACTAGCTCATGTTGTAGACATTGTTTCTCTTTGTGTAAGCATCCTTTTCAAGTGAAATTTGTTTTGTTGGAAAGCCCTTGGTGTCTACTACAGGTCTACAAAAGCTCACTGGAGTTCTCTGCATAAGCTCTGAGTAAGAGCATTTTTGGTGTGCAGAGGTCAAAGAAGGATACCTGTGGAGGTCATTCGCGCTTCATCGTTGCTTAGGGGTTGAGATACTTCCCCCATCAATATAGATATACATATACATATACATATACATATACATATACATATACATATACATATACATATACATATACATATACATATACATATACATTTACATATACATATACATTTACATATACATATACATATACATATAAATATACATATACATATACATTTACATATACATATACATATATACGTACATATACATATGCGTACATATATATATACATATACATATACATATACATATACATATACATATACATATACATATACATATACATATACATATACATATACATATACATATACATATACATATATATATACATATACATATACATACACATATACATATACGTATACGTATACGTATACATATATGTATACATATAAATATACATGTACATATACATATACGTATACATATACATATACATATATATACATACACATATACATACACATATACATATACGTATACGTATACGTATACATATACGTATACATATACATATACATG
>CM035416.1:56032450-56042450 GCA_020310875.1 Ceratopteris richardii | reverse complement strand
GTTTAGTTGGAAAGCCCTTGGAGTCTACTACAGGTCTACAAAAGCTCACTGGAGTTCTCTGCATAAGCTCTGAGTAAGAGCATTTTTGGTGTGCAGAGGTCAAAGAAGGATACCTGTGGAGGTCATTCGCGCTTCATCGTTGCTTAGGGGTTGAGATACTTCCCCCATTAGTGGTATCAGAGCATTTGGGCATCTTGGAGGTATCACATACAAGCAAGAAGACCTCTTGGAGTTGGTGGTTGAAGAGTTGCATCAACAAAAGCTTCTTGGAGGTAGCTCACATCAAGGGGGAGCTATTCTACTCAAATTTGCAAGAGCACAAGGTGTCCATCTAAGGAAAGCTTTGGATTGAGGTAACCTCAGAGCCTCATTTTCATTTTACACACATTGGAGCATTAGCCAAGGGCTAGGTCAAGTATCAAAGACTAGATATGGGAGACTTCAACACTCAAATTGAAAAGCTATACAAAGGTAACTATCAACCATGGAGATTTAGGGTCTCCAACTATCTTATGGGCAAGGGCCTTTGGGGGTTGATTAGTGGAAGTGAACCAAGACCTAGGTTGGATGAGAATCCAACCAATGACCAGAGAAGGGCCTTTAGGGAATGGAATGAAAGAGACAAGAGGGTTATCTTTTGTTGGTGCATGACAATCATCAATTGAAGGATTATGGAGAAATGAAGACAAGGAGTCAAGAAGAAAATAAAGTCAGGTGATTGAAGGAAGGAGATATTCAGAAAAATCAAAAGACATGTACACATATGTACATTAGTTGACTTATACCTTTGTTTAGTCATACACTTGTATATATTCATCTATAAATATGTTGGAAAATGTCGGGCAAGTAGAGCAATAGAAGATTTGAGAATAGGGAGAGAGAAATTAGTGTCATTAGACACATGAAGAGTGAGTGAATTGACCATCCTCACTTAGATGTAAATTTTCTGAGAAATCGAGAATTTTTGCGCCCGATATTTTGCTGTCTGCTCCTTCTGTGCTTAATCTTTTGAGAAATCCTTTTGCACGTATCTAAGTCCATAGCTAATCTATCTATGGCTAGAATTTGAGAGGTTAATTGTAATCAGGCTGTGAGAATTTTGATTAGGAACATTCATATGTAAGAATGTTCTAACAGTCGAGAAATCTGGCGCACATTTCATCTTCAATGAAATGATCATTGCTCAGTCTACAGTGTAAAGTTTTACACAAATGAGGGCTTAAAATTTAAGTTGGAAGATAAGCCATCTATGGCTAGAAGATCTTGATCAAACGGGTTCAGAGTTGGGAGAACCAGTGCTAAGAAGTTGCAGGTGTCAAAGTCGCCATTGCAGAGAAGCACTTTCAGACATAGGTAAAGTGTTTCACACATTTCTCAGTGTATGGTTAATCTTTTTGAGAGATTTAACTTGGCAAAGTTGCGCAACCTTAAGGCGAAGTGTTGTGCAAAGTTTTATCAAAAACTTTACAGGATTGATTAGTCAATGAGTGACTAATCTGCAGCAGACTTTTCAGAGAAGTTGAATTTTTCAGAACTTTCAATATTTCTGATAATTTGATGAATGATCTCTAAGTTTGGTGGAGTCTAAGGTTAACCTTGACATAGAGGTGATCTAACTTCAAGGTTAACTTGTTCTTTTGGAGATTAACACTCTCCATCAGTGGTATCAGAGCAGGTTGTGTCAAAATTGAAGTGAAGAAGACTCCGACTATTGCAGAAATACAAAACTTTACATTTTGAAGGTGCAGAAGGGTAAAGGTTGAAGAAAGATCAAAGGAAGACATACAAAGAGCATCAAAAGGATCAGAAGGAGCAACATTCGAAGTAAAGGTACATTCATTATCTGTAAAGGTTAAAGTTTTGAGACTACAGGTGAATCAAAGATGGGAGATAGTCTCCAAATTGAAAAGTTGGATAGAGAGAACTATCCTGCATGGTCTATGAGGATGGAAGCTCACCTTATGAGCAAAGATTTGATAGGTTACATCACAGGAGATGAAGAAAAGCCAGAATTCAGAGATCCTAGTGTTCCAACTAGGGAGGAGCTTGCAGATTTGAAGAATTGGATGAAGAAGGATGCTCAAGCAAGAAGCATCATTTACATGGCAGTCAATGACTATTTGCTTCCTCACATTAGAGGACTTGAAAGTGCTTGTGACATTTGGAATGCTTTGGAAGAGCATTTCCAAAATACAACCAAATCAAGGAAGGCTTCACTATGGGCAGAGTTTACTACCTTCAAGAAGAAGGCCTCACAATCAATTTCTGATTATGTGACAAAGATGAAGGACATTGCAGACTCTTTAGGTGCAGTGGATGAAGATATTGAAGAAGACAAATTGGTAAGACAAATACTCACAGGACTAAGAGGAGATGAGAAATGGAAGCCTTTCATTTTATCTACAGAACTTTCATTAGATCACTTTACTCCTGATTTGAATCAATTGTTAGGTCATATGCTAACTTTTGAGAATGATATCAAAGGAGATGTTGATAAGAGTGCAGGTCATGCAATGTATTCTAAAGACAAGAAGAAAGCCAACAAAGGAAAGCAACAATCAGGTGAAGAAGAAGGTACTTCAAACCAAGCAAACTTCATAAGAGGAAAAGGAAATGGCAGAAGTAGAGGAAGAGGCAGAAGCAACAAAGAGAATGCAAGAGCTTGTTGGATATGTGGTAAGACCAATCATCTATCTCATGATTGTTGGCACAATAATCAAAACAATGGTAATTATCAGAACTTTAATCAAAGAGGAAGAGGAGGTAGATTTCAGAGAGGAAACTTTAGAGGTAGGGGTGGTAGGAATTCTTTTGGAAGAGGTGGTGGAAGAAACTTCCAAAGTCAATCCTATAGTAACACCTACTACAACTATGCATCAGATCAAAAGGAGGACTCAACTCTCATTATGAATACATGTGAAACTTCACATGAGGACATGAGAGTGTTTTATATTGATTCAGGATGTAGTAATCATTTGAGTGGAAATATTGCTTTGATGACTGACCTAGATCATAATGCAATTAATCATACAGTTCAGACAGGTGATAATACAAAGCATAAGGTAAAATCAATTGGTTCAGTCAAAGCTAAGGATGGGAGCACTCTTCTGAGTAAGGTACTTTATGTTCCCACAATTCCAAAGAATTTGATCAGTGTAGGTCAAATTGTGGAAAAAGGTTATGAGGTAAGGTTTACCAATGATGGAGTTTATGTGGAAGACCCTAGTCAAGGGTATAAACAAGTTGTTGCAGGAAAGAAAGAAGGAAGGCTTTTCACATTGAAGGTACAAGGAAATGTTGGACATGCTATGTTCACATATGGAGAGCAGAAGGTGTCAGAATTGGATCTTTGGCACAAAAGACTTGGACACTTTAATGAAAGAGGTATCAAAGAAATGATTAACAATGATTCAGTACTTGGAATGCCTAACATTGCAGGTCAACACATGACATACAGATGTGAGGCATGTCAATTAGGTAAGGCTCATAAGCAATCCTATTCCAAGCATGGATTTATGTACTCAGAAAGACTTGAATTGGTGCATACAGATGTGTGGGGTCCTTCAAAGGACTTTAGTATAAATGGTTCAAGATATTATGTCATATATGTTGATGATGCTACCAGGTGGATCACAATTTATGTGATTAAGGAAAAGTCAGAAGTGTTTAATACATTTAAACACTATCATGCATATGCAGAAAGGATTACAGGTCAAAAATTGAAGAGACTTAGGTCAGATGGAGGGGGAGAGTATTTTTCAAATGAGTTCAATGATTATTTGTGGAATGCAGGTATAAAGAGAGAAGTTACTTGCAGATACTCTCCTCAACAAAATGGGGTAGCAGAAAGAAGAAATAGGACACTTGTTGAGTTTGCAAGGTCCATGATGAAAGAGAAGAATTGCCCAAATTATTTGTGGGCTGAGGCTGTTAATACAGCTACATATTTGGTTAATAGATTGCCTTGTAAAGCTTTGCAGGGTATGACACCATATGAAGCTTGGTGGGGTAAGAAACCTACCTTGGATCATTGCAGAATATTTGGATGCTTGGCATATGCATATGTGCCTTCTCAATTGAGGCATAAGTTGGAGCCTAAGGCAGAGAAATATGTTTTTATTGGCTATGATGATAAGCAAATGGGATACAGGTTGTGGAGTCCATCCACAAAGCAATTTATTGTATCCAAGGATGTTACATTTGATGAGCAAGGTACTTGGTATGCAGGTAAATATAATGTACATGCAGATGATGAAGAAGTGGTAGATCAAAGGAAAGGTAAAGCAAAGATTCAGTTACTTGATGAAAGTGAGAGTAATGAAGTGCAGGTTGAAGTTGAAGAGAGGCCAAGGTTTGATCCAGAATGTGATGAACCAGAGACCTCAAGAAGTGCAGAAGTTAGGAGATCATCTAGGCACAGATGGCAACCTACAAGGTATAGCTATGACACTTCATTCTTGACTACTAAAGATTATGCTTATTTGGTAAAAATAGATGAAGACCCTTCTACATATGAAGAGGCCAAAGGAAAGAAGAATTGGGAAGATGCTATGCAAGAGGAGTATGATGCATTGATAGAGAATCAAACATGGGATTTGGTTCCTAAACCTAATAGTCAGAAGATCATTGGATGTAAGTGGGTTTACAAAACTAAAAGATTTGCAGATGGAAGTGTGTCTAGGTACAAAGCTAGACTTGTTGTGAAAGGGTATGCACAGACATATGGAGTGGACTATGATGAGACATATAGTCCTGTGGCAAAGATGACAACCATCAGGACACTCATTGCAATTGCTGCTTGTAAAGGTTGGAAGTTGTCTCAATTAGATGTTAAAAATGCTTTCTTGAATGGTTACATTTCAGATGAAGTCTACATGGAGCAACCAGATGGGTTCAAAGATCAAGTGAGTCCAAATTATGTATGTAAGCTCAAGAGAGCTTTGTATGGGTTGAAGCAAGCCCCAAGGGCTTGGAATTATAGGCTTGTAAAATTCTTGAATGATCTTGGATTTCAAGCATCAAAGGCAGATAGTAGCTTGATAGTCAAAGCAAGTGAAGATGGGTTCATTTATGTGTGTATTTATGTTGATGACATAATACTTACAGGAACAGATGATAAGGGGATACAAATGATCAAGAAGCAGATGGAGAAAGAGTTCAAAATCAGTGATTTGGGGAACCTATCATTCTTCTTGGGAATGGAGATTTCTTATACTCAACATGGAGTATATGTGACTCAAGAAAGGTATCTTAAAAATTTGCTAACCAAATTTAAAATGGAAGATTGCAGGGTTGCACCTACACCTTTGGAAGTGAACCATAAATTGTCTAGGTTTGGAGGAGAAGAGTTCAGAGATATGAAACTCTATCAAAGTTTGGTTGGTAGCTTGATTTATGCTACATTGACAAGGCCTGACTTGTCATATGCAGTTGGTGTGCTCTCACAATTCATGCATTGTCCTAGAAAGGAACATTGGATTGCAGGACAAAGAGTACTTAGGTACATCAAGGGTACACTCAAAGAAGGGTTGTACTATGGATTTACTTCAGATACAAAAATCAAGATATATAGTGATGCAGATTGGGCAGGTAATGTGGATGATAGAAGATCAACACATGGATACTTGTGCTATGTAGGAGACAAATTGATTTCATGGTGTTCCAAGAAGCAACATACAGTTGCTTTGTCATCCACAGAGGCAGAATATAAAGTATCATTTCCTGAGAGAGAAGGTCATTGAGAAGGAGATTGAAGTCATACACACTCCCACAAAAGATCAAGTTGCAGATATGATGACAAAAAGTCTAGATGGACCAAAACTACAAAGATTCAAGGATATGGCTGGAGTAAAGAAGATAGAGAAGAACCTCAATTAATGATTGAGGGGGAGCTGTTGGTGCATGACAATCATCAATTGAAGGATTATGGAGAAATGAAGACAAGGAGTCAAGAAGAAAATAAAGTCAGGTGATTGAAGGAAGGAGATATTCAGAAAAATCAAAAGACATGTACACATATGTACATTAGTTGACTTATACCTTTGTTTAGTCATACACTTGTATATATTCATCTATAAATATGTTGGAAAATGTCGGGCAAGTAGAGCAATAGAAGATTTGAGAATAGGGAGAGAGAAATTAGTGTCATTAGACACATGAAGAGTGAGTGAATTGACCATCCTCACTTAGATGTAAATTTTCTGAGAAATCGAGAATTTTTGCGCCCGATATTTTGCTGTCTGCTCCTTCTGTGCTTAATCTTTTGAGAAATCCTTTTGCACGTATCTAAGTCCATAGCTAATCTATCTATGGCTAGAATTTGAGAGGTTAATTGTAATCAGGCTGTGAGAATTTTGATTAGGAACATTCATATGTAAGAATGTTCTAACAGTCGAGAAATCTGGCGCACATTTCATCTTCAATGAAATGATCATTGCTCAGTCTACAGTGTAAAGTTTTACACAAATGAGGGCTTAAAATTTAAGTTGGAAGATAAGCCATCTATGGCTAGAAGATCTTGATCAAACGGGTTCAGAGTTGGGAGAACCAGTGCTAAGAAGTTGCAGGTGTCAAAGTCGCCATTGCAGAGAAGCACTTTCAGACATAGGTAAAGTGTTTCACACATTTCTCAGTGTATGGTTAATCTTTTTGAGAGATTTAACTTGGCAAAGTTGCGCAACCTTAAGGCGAAGTGTTGTGCAAAGTTTTATCAAAAACTTTACAGGATTGATTAGTCAATGAGTGACTAATCTGCAGCAGACTTTTCAGAGAAGTTGAATTTTTCAGAACTTTCAATATTTCTGATAATTTGATGAATGATCTCTAAGTTTGGTGGAGTCTAAGGTTAACCTTGACATAGAGGTGATCTAACTTCAAGGTTAACTTGTTCTTTTGGAGATTAACACTCTCCATCATCTTTATTCTTTCCCAACACATTAGCAATAGCATGATCGGCCATATCCAAGACCTCGATTCAAGCATGAAGGTATGGGAGACACTTGAAAGGCTTTATTCAACAAGCACCAAAGCAAGGAAGATCCAACTCAAGAATGAGCTCAACAACCTTAGGAAGAGCTCAGGGAGTAGCATAAATGACTACATACTTAAGGTCAAGGAGTTATCAGATGCATTGGGATCCATTGGAAGCCACGTAGACGATGACGATCTTGTGGCTTATACTCTCAATGGTTTGAGAGATGATGAGAAGTGGAAACCCTTTACCACTTCAGTTTATGTAAGGGATAATCTTCCCGATTTTGAGCAATTGGTTGCTCTCATGGTCACCGAAGAAATGAACATAGGTGGAAGTTCAACTAAAAGCAAAGATGCACAAGTTTTCTATGCAGGTAATCAAAGGGGCAAAGGAAGACAAGGACAAGGAAGGGGCAAAGGAAGGTTTGGAGGAAGGCAAGGCCACTCAAGAAATCAAGGACATGACCAAGGCACCTCATCACAAAGAGGGAGAGGAAGATCAAGAGGAAGAGGAGGACGACATCAACAAAACAGGAATCAAGATGGCGAAGGATGTTACATATGTGGCAAGTTTGGCCACTATGCTAGAGATTGCTACCAAGGAGGAAACCAAAGGAACTATAATCAAGGTTCTTCATACAAAGGCCAAGGTAATTATGCTTCTACAAGTTCAGAAAATGACAATCTCTTGATGATGCACATGAATGGGAATTCAAGCAAAGTAGATAACACTTGGTATATTGATAGTGGATGTAGCAACCATATGAGTTGCAATGCTTCTTGGTTTACTAATCTACATGTTCCCAAAGGTAAAGGACATGTAGAAACAGGTGATGATACAGCCCATGAGATCTCCCATGTTGGAGATGTAGCTTTGGATGACAAGGAGGAAGGAAGATGTCTCAAGGATGTCTTGCATGTACCTACCATCACAAAGAACTTGGTGTCCGTTGGGCAAATGGTTGAAAGAGGCTATCAAGTAAGGTTCAACAAAGGTGGATGCTTTGTGGAGAACCCTAAGCAAGGTTACAAGGTCATAGCAAGAGGAAAGAAGCAAGGGAGACTCTTCACTTTGGAGGTAAATTCTCATTCTACTCAACATGTCTACTTCACATATGGAAACAAGAGGATTTCGGAGTTGGACTTGTGGCACAAGAGGATAGGTCACATCAACATACAAAGAATGAAGGAAATGCAATTCAAGAGGCTGGTTGAAGGTCTTCCCAACTTCCAAGGACAAGGTATGAAGCATTTATGTGAATCTTGTCAACTAGGGAAGCAAGCGAGACTTCCATTCAAGAAGAGTGGCTACATAAGCCAACATCCATTGGAGTTGATACATACAGATGTGTGGGGGCCAACGAAAGAGCAATCCATTGGAGGTAACAAGTACTTTGTCACTTTTATAGATGATTGCACAAGGATGGTTTGGGTTTATTTCATAAAAAACAAATCAGATGTGTTTACATGTTTCAAAGCATTCAAGGCAATGGTAGAGAAGGAAACAGGTACATATATCAAGAAGCTAAGGTCCGATGGAGGGGGAGAATATTTCTCAAAAGAGTTTTCTGATTTTTTAATGGATCAAGGCATCAAGAGGCAAGTAACATGCAGGTACACACCCCAACAAAATGGAGTAGCAGAGAGAAAGAATAGATACATTGCCGAGATCGCTAGAGCAATGCTTAATGAGATGAATGTACCTAACATGTTTTGGAGTGATGCAGCAAATACCATCGTGTATCTAATGAATAGGGCTCCTACCTCAGGGATCCATGGCTTGACACCATATCAAGCCTATTATGGTAAGAAACCTGATCTTTCCCACTTGAAGATATTTGGATGTACTTGTTATGTACATGTGCCAAGTGAATTGAGGCACAAGCTACAACCAAAGGCAGAAAAGTGTGTGTTTCTAGGATGTTCAAATGATCATAAAGGTTACAGGTGCTTCAACCCAAACACAAAGGACTTGAGGATATCAAGGGATGTAGCATTTGATGAGCTACTCCGTTGGTATAAGAAGTATGATTGTATGCAGGACTATGAAGAAGAAAAGCATGGACATGATGAAGAACAAATCGACCTAGAGCTAAGCGGCCCAAGGTGTTCCATCAATGAAGATAGTTCAAGCATGAACTCACCATGGAGGGGGAGATCTTCATCAAGCTATGAAGCACAATCAATCGACAAAGGCAAAGCAACATTGGTGGAGTTGGATGAAGAAGGTAATGAAGTTGAAGATGATGAAGGACACATGATGGAGAAAGAAGCCACGTCAAAGAAAGAGATCAAGTTCCCAAGGCAAAGGAGCTTTATTGCTCCAAAAGGTGAAGAAAGGAAGTCTTCTAGAGTTAAGTATCCAACTCAAAGGTTTACTTATGATTCATACATGGCAACACATTATGCATATATGAACAAAGTAGTAGAAGATCATGAGCCCGATTGCTATGAAGATGCAAGCAGGTACACCGAATGGAAAGAGGCAATGCAAGAAGAGATCGACGCACTTGAGGAAAATCAAACATGGACTCTAGTGCCCAAGAAGGAGAACATGAAGGTAATAGGTAATAAGTGGGTGTATAAAGTAAAGAGGAATTCAGATGGATCTATTTCTAGGTTCAAAGCAAGATTGGTGGCCAAGGGTTTTGCACAAACCTATGGAGTGGACTTTGAAGAGACATTCAGCCCCGTGGCAAAGATGAGCACCATTATGACACTCATTGCAATGGCCGCTAGCAAAGGATGGAAGCTCTTCCAATTGGATATCAAGAATGCCTTTCTCAATGGAGACTTGGAAGAAGAGGTATACATGGAGCAACCACTAGGTTTTGTTCATAAAGAGTTTCCACATCATGTTTGTAGGTTGAAGAAGGCACTTTATGGCCTAAAGCAAGCTCCAAGGGCTTGGAACCAAAGATTGGTGGACTATTTGATCAAATGTGGTTACAATCAATGCAAGGCGGATCCATCTCTCTTCATCAAACAAAGAGGAGAACTTGTGGTCTACATGTGTGTGTATGTAGAT
>CM035416.1:56019950-56027450 GCA_020310875.1 Ceratopteris richardii | reverse complement strand
TATATATATATATATATATATATATATATATATATATATATATATATATATATATATATATATATATATATATATTTATGTATGTATGTATATATATATATATACGTATATGTATAGGTTTACATTTAGTATACATATACGTATACGTATAATATGCATATATATATATATATATATATATATATATATTTATATTTATATTTATATTTATATTTAGATATACATATACATATACATATACATATACATATACATATACATATACATATACATATACATATACATATACATATACATATACATATACATATACATATACATATACATATACATATACATATACATATACATATACATATACATATACATATACATATACATATACATATACATATACATATTTATAAACATATACATATACAAAAACATAAACATATACATATACATATATATATGTATACGTAAACATATACATATACTATATATATAAATATACATATACCTATACATATACATATACATATACATATATGTATACAAATATGTTTAGATATACATATACATATACATATACATATACATATACATATACATATACATATACATATACATATATATATACATATACATATACATATATATATACATATACATATACATATACATATACATATACATATACATATACATATACATATACATATACATATACATATACATATACATATACATATACATATACATATACATATACATATACATATACATAAACATATACATATACATATACATATACATATACATATACATATACATATACATATACATATACATATACATATACATATACATATACATATACATATGCATATACATATACATAATTCTTATACATATACATATACATATACATATACATATACATATACATATACATATACATAGACATATACATAGACATATAGATACAACATATAATACACATATACATATACATATACATATACATATACATATACATATACATATACATTTACATATACATTTACATATACCTATACATATACATATACATATACATATACATATACATATACATATACATATACATATACATATACATATACATATACATATACATATTCATATTCATATTCATATACATATACATATACATATACATATACATATACATATACATATACATATACATATGATGGGGGAAGTATCTCAACCCTTAAGCAACGACGAAGCTCGAATGACCTCCACAGGTATCCTTCTTTGACCTCTGCACACCAAAAGTGCTCTTACTCAGAGCTTGTGCAGAGAACTCCAGGGAGCTTTTGTAGACCTGTAGAAGACACCAAGAGCTTTCCAACAAGACAAGTTTTACTTCAAATGGATGCTTACACAAAGAGAAACAATGTCTACAACATGAGCTAGTTGAATGCTCACAACTGCTAGTCAAGCAGAGACCTCACTTCACTCGAGCAAGATTTTCTCAGAGATTATATAGAGAATGAATCTCAAACTTGGGTCAACTTTAGAGCACTTTAATAGCTACCCAATGACACCAAAATCATATCAAATGGATAAATAGTGAAGGAGAACCAGCCCTTACAACAGAGAGCAAAATATTTTCAAGAGAGCCTACACAGAGAGAGAGATATCAATCACACAACTTCACTAAAATAAATGTTGCTCCCAGAGTACTCATAGAATGCTCCAAAGAATTTGTGAGCATAAAATAGACTCTAATAGCTATCCAAGGAGACAAGAATTACATCAAATGGATACAATATGAGGGAGAACCAATGCTATTAACTCAGGGGTAGAGAGTTGCAACACTGCCTGCACACACACATAGATATGCGTACTAAAAGGAAAGAAACAAGCAAGCAAGGGGCTTGCTTATCACAACTCCAGCACTTAGTGCTCACTTTACATGAGCTAAAACGCCAAGAAGATGGCCCAGAAGAAGTTGGGATACATGCTCCTTTTATAGTGAGAACTGTGCCCCTAAAATCTAGGAACTACCTTTCCAAATCAGCCTCCTAACTTGGAGGATTTAATTGAGATGAATTGGAGAGTGGTTGAGTGACTTTTCTTGATGGAATCTCGTGGCTTTTGGCTTCCTTTGATTGCTCCATATGTTGATGCTTTGCTTGAATTTTGAAATCTTCATTCCATCCAAAGCCTTTGTAAACATGTCGGCAACTTGGTCCTTGGTACCAATATGATGTACTGAAACCTCCTTCGATATCACCTTTTCCCTTATGAAGTGATAGTGCACTTCAATATGCTTGGTTCTAGCATGATAGACAGGATTCGATGCTAGATGAATGCTACTCATATTGTCACAAAAAATTGGATATGTGTCGACCTGCAAATTAAGTTCCATAAATAACTTCTTAATCCACATTAGCTCACATGTGACTTGAGCCAAAGCTCTATACTCAGCCTCGGTGGAAGATAATGCCACCGTGGGTTGCTTCTTTGAAATCCATGAGATGATCTTGCTACCTAGCATGACTAGGTAGCCACTTGTACTTCTTCTATCCTCCTTGGAACCGGCCCAATCCGCATCAGAATAAGCTTTGACCTGCATATCATCATCAAATGAATAGAACAATCCTTCATTTATAGTGGCTTTGAGATATCGTAACATTCTTCTTGCAGCTTGCAAGTGTGTAGTCCTTGGACTATGCATAAATTGTGATAACACTCCAACTCCATATGCTATGTCAGGCCTAGTTATTGTGGCATAATTGAAAGAGCCTACAATAGAGCGATAAAAAGTTATATCCTCTAATGGCTCTCCATCAATGGAGCTTAGCTTTACATTAACTTCCATGGGATTTGAAATAGGCTTGCAATGTAGCATCCCAAACCTCTCAAGTAGGTCTAGAATATACTTCCTTTGTATGAGCATAATACCTTCTTCTTTGTATACAACTTCAATGCCAAGAAAATACCTAAGATCTCCAAGATCAGATATCCTAAACTCCTTTCCAAGCTTTGCCTTGATCTCCTCAATGCCCTTTGTATCATTACCTGTAATGATAAGATCATCTACATACACACACATGTAGACTACAAGTTCTCCTCTTTGTTTGATGAAGAGAGATGGATCCGCCTTGCATTGATTGTAACCACATTTCATCAAATAGTCCACCAATCTTTGGTTCCAAGCCCTTGGAGCTTGCTTTAGGCCATAAAGTGCCTTCTTCAACCTACAAACATGATGTGGAAACTCTTTATGAACAAAACCTAGTGGTTGCTCCATGTATACCTCTTCTTCCAAGTCTCCATTGAGAAAGGCATTCTTGATATCCAATTGGAAAAGCTTCCATCCTTTGCTAGCAGCCATTGCAATGAGTGTCCTAATGGTGCTCATCTTTGCCACGGGGCTGAATGTCTCTTCAAAGTCCACTCCATAGGTTTGTGCAAAACCCTTGGCCACCAATCTTGCTTTGAACCTAGAAATAGATCCATCTGAATTCCTCTTTACTTTATACACCCACTTATTACCTATTACCTTCATGTTCTCCTTCTTGGGCACTAGATTCCATGTTTGATTTTCCTCAAGTGCGTCGATCTCTTCTTGCATTGCCTCTTTCCATTTGGTGTACCTGCTTGCATCTTCATAGCAATCGAGCTCATGATCTTCTACTACTTTGTTCATATATGCATAATGTGTTGCCATGTATGAATCATAAGTAAACCTTTGAGTTGGATACTTAACTCTAGAAGACTTCCTTTCTTCACCTTTTGGAGGAATAAACCTCCTTTGCCTTGGGAACTTGATCTCTTTCTTTGACGTGGCTTCTTTCTCCATCATGTGTCCTTCATCATCTTCAACTTCATTACCTTCTTCATCCAACTCCACCAATGTTGCTTTGCCTTTGTTGATTGATTGTGCTTCATAGCTTGATGAAGATCTCCCCCTCCATGGTGAGTTCATGCTTGAACTATCTTCATTGATGGAACACCTTGGGCCGCTTAGCTCTAGGTCGATTTGTTCTTCATCATGTCCATGCTTTTCTTCTTCATAGTCCTGCATACAATCATACTTCTTATACCAAGGGAGTAGCTCATCAAAAGCTACATCCCTTGATATCCTCAAGTCCTTTGTGTTTTGGGTTGAAGCACCTGTAACCTTTATGATCATTTGAATATCCTAGAAACACACACTTTTCTGCCTTTGGTTGTAGCTTGTGCCTCAATTCACTTGGCACATGTACATAACAAGTACATCCAAATATCTTCAAGTGGGAAAGATCAGGTTTCTTACCATAATAGACTTGATATGGTGTCAAGCCATGGATCCCTGAGGTAGAAGCCCTATTCATAAGATACACGGCGGTATTTGCTGCATCACTCCAAAACATGTTAGGTACATTCATCTCATTAAGCATTGCTCTAGCGATCTCGGCAATGTATCTATTCTTTCTCTCTGCTACTCCATTTTGTTGGGGTGTGTACCTGCATGTTACTTGCCTCTTGATGCCTTGATCCATTAAAAAATCAGAAAACTCATTGGAGAAATATTCTCCCCCTCCATTGGACCTTAGCTTCTTGATATATGTACCTGTTTCCTTTTCTACCATTGCCTTGAATGCTTTGAAACATGTAAACACATCTGATTTGTTTTTGATGAAATAAACCCAAACCATCCTTGTGAAATCATCTATAAAAGTGACAAAGTACTTGTTACCTCCAATGGATTGCTCTTTGGTTGGCCCCCACACATCTGTATGTATCAACTCTAATGGATGTTGGCTTATGTAGCCACTCTTCTTGAATGGAAGTCTCGCTTGCTTCCCTAGTTGACAAGATTCACAAAAATGCTTCATACCTTGTCCTTGGAAGTTGGGAAGACCTTCAACCAGCCTCTTGAATTGCATTTCCTTCATTCTTTGTATGTTGATGTGACCTATCCTCTTGTGCCACAAGTCCAACTCCGAAATCCTCTTGTTTCCATATGTGAAGTAGACATGTTGAGTGGAATGAGAATTTACCTCCAAAGTGAAGAGTCTCCCTTCCTTCTTTCCTCTTCCTATGACCTTGTAACCTTGCTTAGTGTTCTCCACAAAGCATCCACCTTTGTTGAACCTTACTTGATAGCCTCTTTCAACCATTTGGCCAACAGACACCAAGTTCTTTGTGATGGTAGGTACATGCAAGACATCCTTGAGACATCTTCCTTCCTCCTTGTCATCCAAAGCTACATCTCCAACATGGGAGATCTCATGGGCTGTATCATCACCTGTTTCTACATGTCCTTTACCTTTGGGAACATGTAGATTAGTAAACCAAGAAGAATTTCAACTCATATGGTTGCTACATCCACTATCAATATACCAAGTGTTATCTACTTTGCTTGAATTCCCATTCATGTGCATCATCAAGAGATTGTCATTTTTTGAACTTGTAGAAGCATAATTACCTTGGCCTTTGTATGAAGAACCTTGATTGTAGCTCCTTTGGTTTCCTCCTTGGTAGCAATCTCTAGCATAGTGGCCAAACTTGCCACATATGTAACATCCTTCACCATCTTGATTCCTGTTTTGTTGATGTCGTCCTCCTCTTCCTCTTGTTCTTCCTCTCCCTCTTTGTGATGAGGTGCCTTGGTCATGTCCTTGATTGCTTGAGTGGCCTTGCCTTCCTCCAAACCTTCCTTTGCCCCTTCCTTGTCCTCGTCTTCCTTTGCCCCTTTGATTACCAGCATAGAAAACTTCTGCATCCTTGCTTTTAGTTGAACTTCCACCTATGTTCATTTCTTTGGTGACCATCAGAGCAACCAATTGCTCAAAATCGGGAAGATTATCCCTTACATATACTGAAGTGGTAAAGGGTTTCCACTTCTCATCATCTCTCAAACCATTGAGAGTATAAGCCACAAGATCGTCATCGTCTACGTGGCTTCCAATGGATCCCAATGCATCTGATAACTCCTTGACCTTAAGTATGTAGTCATTTATGCTACTCCCTGAGCTCTTCCTAAGGTTGTTGAGCTCATTCTTGAGTTGGATCTTCCTTGCTTTGGTGCTTGTTGAATAAAGCCTTTCAAGTGTATCCCATACCTTCATGCTTGAATCCAAGTCTTGGATATGGCCGATCATGCTATTTGAATGTGAGTGTTGTCCTATCAAACTTGCTCTCTATCCTTAATCACTATATTTGCACACATACATCCAACCTAGGTCTTGGTTCACTTCCACTAATCAACCCCCAAAGGCCCTTGCCCATAAGATAGTTGGAGACCCTAAATCTCCATGGTTGATAGTTCCCTTTGTCTAGCTTTTCAATTTGAGTGTTGAAGTCTCCCATATCTAGTCTTTGATACTTGACCTAGCCCTTGGCTAATGCTCCAATGTGTGTAAAATGAAAATGAGGCTCTGAGGTTACGTCAATCCAAAGCTTTTCTTAGATGGACACCTTGTGCTCTTGAAACTTTGAGTAGAATAGCTCCCCCTTGATGTGAGCTACCTCCAAGAAGCTTTTGTTGATGCAAATCTTCAACCACCAACTCCAAGAGGTCTTCTTGCTTGTATGTGATGCCTCCAAGATACCCAAATGCTCTGATACCACTGATGGGGGAAGTATCTCAACCCCTAAGCAACAACGAAGCGCGAATGACCTCCACAGGTATCCTTCTTTGACCTCAGCACACCAAAAGTACTCTTACTCAGAGCTTATGCAGAGAACTCGAGTGAGCTTTTGTAGACCTGTAGAAGACACCAAGAGCTTTCCAACACAACAAATTTTACTTCAAATGGATGCTTACACAAAGAGAAACAATGTCTACAACATGAGCTAGTTGAATGCTCACAACTACTAGTCAAGCATAGACCTCACTTCACTCCGGCAAGCTTTTCTCATAGATTATACAGAGAATGAATCTCAAACTTGGGTCAACTTTAGAGAACTCTAATAGCTACCCAATGACACCAAAATCATAGCAAATAGATAAATATTGAACGAGAACCGGCCCTTACAACAGAGAGCAAAATATTTTCAACAGAGCCTACACATAGAGAGAGATATCAATCACAGAACTTCACTAAAATGAATGTTGCTCCCAGATTACTCAAGGAATGCTCTGGAGAATTTGTGAGCATAAAATAGAATTTAATAGCTATCCAATGAGACAAGAATTACATCAAATGGATACAATATGAGGGAGAACCAATGCTAACAACTCAGGGGTAGAGAGTTGCAACACTGCCTGCTCACACACATAGATATGCCTACAAAAAGGAAAGAAACAAGCAAGCAAGGGTTTAGATTAAGCAAGGGGCTTGCTTATCACAACTCCAGCACTTAGTGCTCACTTTACATGAGCTAAAAATCCAAGAAGATGGCCCAAAAGAAGTCGGGATACATGCTCCTTTTATAGTGAGAAGTGTGCCCCTAAAATCTAGTAACTACCTTTCCAAATCAGCCTCCTAACTTGGAGGATTTAGTTGAGATGAATTGGGGAGTGGTTGAGTGACT
>CM035416.1:56012450-56014950 GCA_020310875.1 Ceratopteris richardii | reverse complement strand
AAAGGATGTTGGAATTGTGGTAAACCTGGACACTTTGAACGTGATTGCAGGTTGAAGAATCAAAATAACAGAAGGCAGCAAAACAACTATGCATCCACAAGTGCAGATGATTTTGAGAATCTGTTTATGGTTCAACATCACATGATGAATACGATGTCTGCTAGTGTTTCAAAATCGAATGATAATGCCTGGTATGTTGATTCAGGTGCTTCAAATCACATGACCAGTCATGCAGAATGGTTTAGTAGTTTGTAGAAAATGCCAGTTCCTGGATATGTTGAAACAGGTGATGATACATCGCATCCTATTGAGCATACAGGAAACATAGCATTGTCTATGGAGGAAGGAAAGGTAAAACATCTTGCTGATGTGCTGCATGTTCTAAATATAACAAAGAATCTGGTTTCTGTTGGACAAATGGTTGACTAGGGATTACAAGTCAGGTTCAATGCTGATGGATTATATGTAGAAGAGTACAAGCAGGATGGACGATTGGTTGCCAAAGGAAACAAAGTGGGTAGGATGTTCACCTTAAATGTGAAGATTTCTGAAATGAATGCAGCCATGTTTGCAAAAGGTGCATGAGTTATTGCAGATATAGAGATATGGCACAAACGGATTGGACATGCAAACTTGCAAAGGCTGAAACTGATGCAGTCAAAGGAGATTGTCCATGGACTACCAAATTTCAAAGTTGTAGAAATGCAAAAGTATGTGCAACATGTCAATTTGGTAAACAGTCAAGAGCATCATTTCCACATGACAAGCATGTTAGTGAGAATGTACTAGAAGTAGTACATACAGATGTTTGGGGTCCAGCAAAGACCACATCTATGGGCGGTTGCAGGTTTTATGTTACCTTCATTGATGACCATACACGCAAAGTATGGGTATATTTCATGAAAGAGAAGAGTGAGGTGTTCACTCACTTCCAGAATTTTAAAGCTATGGTGGAAAAGCAGACAGGGAAGTACATTCAAACATTAAGATCTGATGGAGGAGGGGAATACATGTCAAATGAGTTCAGCAGTTTTCTAAAAAATCATGGAATTCGGTGTCAGTTTTCATGCAGGTACACACCACAACAGAATGGTGTTGTTGAACGCAAAAATAGACATATTGCAGAAATAGCAAGAGCCTTGATGGCTGAGAAGAATATGCCTCATTGTTATTGGGCAGAAGCTGTGCATACTACTGTATACATCATGAACAGAACTTCGACTGCTGTTGTACATCAAGTTACACCTAAGGAGAAGTTTACAGGTAAAAAGCCAAACTTATCACATCTGAAAGTTTTTGGTTGTATTGCATATGTACATGTCCCAGATGAATTGAGGACGAAGCTTGATCCAAAAGCACAAAAGTGTGTCTTCATTGGATACTCCCTTGAGCAAAAGGGCTATAAATGTTATAACCCACTCACACGACAGGTAAAGGTGAGCAGAGATGTGGTATTTGATGAAATGTCAAGCTTCTATGCAGATGCCAAAGAAGGACTGAGTCTTGAACCAAATGACAAAGAAAATGCTAAAAAATCAAGTGCAGAATCTCAGGTTTTGGGTGGACCGGATGCATCACCAAGCAATAGTTCCAACTCAAATCCATGGAGTGGAAGATTACGTGCGAATTTTAGTCCAGCAAATTCATCAAATACATCCAAGAAAGGTAAAGAAAAGCTTTCTGCTGGTCATAAAACATGTGCAGGTTTTGAAGATGTTGATGGAGATTCAAGCGGTTCAGAAAAGAGTCTTGATGAGGAACTTGGATTGCCCTTTGTGAAGACTCCAGGAGTAAGAAGGGCACATGCAGATGATACAAGGAGAAGTGACCCAGGAGCAAGAAGATCTGGGAGGATGCGTAATTCAGTGCAACGATTGACATATGATAGTTACATGGCTCGCCATTGTGCCTACATGACAAAGGTAATACAAGATGCTAAACCTTCTTGTTTTGAAGATGCAATTGGTAATGCAGATTGGGAAAAGGCTATGGATGAGGAGATGGCTGCACTTTATGGAAATGATACATGGAAGCTGGTTCCATTGCCGCAAGGAAAGAAACCCATAGGCTGTAAATGGGTTTACAAGGTAAAGCATAATGCTGATGGTAGCATAAGCAGGTATAAAGCACGATTGGTAGCTAAAGGATATGCACAGACATATGGCATTGATTATGAGGAAACATTCAGCCCTGTAGCTAAAATGTCTACTGTTAGGACACTTGTTGCATTAGCTACAGCAAAAGGATGGACTTTGCATCAGATGGATGTGAAGAATGCTTTCCTACATGGTGAGTTACAGGAAAAAGTATATATGGACCAGCCACAAGGATATGAAGATTCAAAGCATCCAGAATATGTTTGCAGGTTGCAAAAGGCTTTGTATGGGCTGAAGCAAGCCCCTCGTGCATGGCATGCAAGGATTGTTGATTACTTAACCAGCATTGGGTTCTCTATGTGTGATGCAAATCACTCACTATATGCAAGGAAGGCTGATGATGG
>CM035416.1:55987450-56007450 GCA_020310875.1 Ceratopteris richardii | reverse complement strand
GGTACAGCCAGTCAGTAGTGATTCCGGTGCTAGTTCGATAGCACATGATGAGATTTTGGTGAATTCTGGTGCGAGCCCGGTACCTTTTGGAGAAAGTACGGTGATTTCTGGTTGTACAGAGATGCAGTGCAGAGTCAATTCCACATTATCTGGTCAGAATTTGGTCATTTTCGGTGATAGGTTCGCGCTACTGGGTGAGAACGTTTTCGGTGATAGTGTAGCCTAGTCTGGTGAGACTTCGGTGGGTTTCGGTGGAAGTTCGGTATCACTTGGTGGCAATTTGAAGTTTTTCGGTGACATTGTGGTGCTGCCTGGTGGACACTTACTGCGTTCACCACTTTTCGGTGCAAGTCTACCTAATTTCAACACCAAAGTTGAGGAAAGGCTACTAGACTTGGGGTTAAGCAAACAATTCAACGACATTTTAGGATCGGAAAGTGAGCAAGTTGACCATACAGTGCAGGAAGATTAAGAGATATCTCCCCAAAATTCAGGTAACAAATACACCACCAACAACAGCACCATGAGTGGTTCACAGCAACAGCAACAAACACCGCCACAGCCGTAATCACAATTTCAGCAGCAACACATTATCCCACCGCGTCTGGCACCAGCAGGGGTCACATATACAAAATTCGATGGATTTTCGGGGGATGACCCCGATGCACATGTTCGCACATTCAAAATCAGTTATGCAGTGTTGAACCACCCACCAGATCCGGCGTATAAGGCCATAGTATTCTAGGCCACACTAGTTAATGAAGCAGCAAGGTGGCTAAGAGAATACGATATTAATCATTTTGGTAATTATGATGATGTGAAGGATGCATTCCTGTAGAGGTTTCGCTTGAAGAAGAACCCTACAAAAATTTTTGACTATTTGCAAAACAATCGGCAGAAACCACACCAGTGTCGAGGAGTATGCGACACTGTTCAGAACTCACTTGTAGCAGCTGCCACAGATGCATGTCAACGTGCCAAACGATGTCATAACACAATGGTTCATCAACGGATTGAATCCACAGTTAAAACAGATCATGATCATTCGATGTGTGGGCGCAATGACATTGGACACTATCATTGCAATGGCCTTATAGTTGGAGCACAAAGTTGGAGGGCTTATGGAGGATCTAGAATGGTTGAAAGCAAGTAAGAACGTGACCGAGGATTCGTCCAAACAAGTGTATTGTACTAAGTGTAAGAATCCCGGTCACACTAGTTCCAGATGTGCTCTCAACCAAATGTATTGTGCCATTTGTAACACGTCAGGGCACTCAACAGAAACCTATGCATACAATGCAAAGGTGCAGGGTAGAGCGGCAGTAAACGCCATAATAGAGGAGCAAGGGCAGCCACCCAACCATTACGTACTGCCACAGTTGCGGACCAACCAGCAGCAGGGATACAAGAACTATCAGGGTCCGCGAAGTAACAATTTCAATCAAAATCGATGGCATGCGGGTACATCGGCTGAAGGCACCTCTCTCCCACCCCCTCGATGTCATTTTTGTGGCGAGGTTGGCCATATTCGTAGATTTTGTAAAGAAGCCACAGAGTATGACAAAAGAAAAAAAGAAAGATAAAATCCATGACAAATATGGTTTCTATTTCCCCGGTTGATTCACAAGCAGCCGCAGTACAGAAACGATCGCGAAAACAGTAGCAACCAGCAGCTGAAGTTTTCGAGCCCGGGATTCATGAGCAATAGCGGATTTTTACAAAGGCCAGTCAATGGATAACTAAGGAGCCGACGGTGTTGCTTGACCCAGTTCCGGTGACTCAGTCTCCTCTGCCAAATGCAAGACCGAATGCACAGAATTTTGCCCGGCAACATCAGAATCACAACCAGAGTCGGTGATGACCACAGCACAAACAGACCAGGTATGGGACATTATATCTAAGGCTTCAATCACACTTCCTCTGGGACAGTTGCTCGCCCTAGTTCCTAGTGTACGACAGCAATTCCAAGAGCAGGTCAGCCCCGGACCTTCATGTACTCTGGCAACTGAGACCATACAACCCGAGATGGATCATACGGTACCGTTGATCACTGTTTGGTATAAAAACCAGAGGATCACACAAGTTTTAATTGATGGAGGGTCTGAAGTGAATATTGCAACAACTGCACTCTGTAAGAAATTGGGTTGGACCCAAATTGAACCAGTACAGTTCTTTGTGCGAATGGCGGATCAATCCAGAGTCCATCTGGTTGGACTAGTGTGTAATATTCCTATAACCCTGCAAGGAACTACATTTAAAATGACTTTTGTAGTCCTCGAATAACCCGAATCTCGCCTTGACTACAACTTACTCTTCGGTCGTCCATGGCTAAAGCAAGCCAAGGTCGTGCAGGATTGGTCAGCTCAAGAGTTAATTTTTAAGAATAATCACCAGAAATATGTCGTTGCATTGGACGTTATGCAACCTTGTGATCTACATGCACGCCCATATGTAGCAGAGCCAGTCCATATGTTGGATGGGCTATCTGATGATGAGGAGGAGGCTTTCCTCAAGACAAATAAGGACCTCATTGCATTAGGTATTGTAGACTTACAGTCGGTAGCAGATAATTGGAGTCTGGCAGCTTGTACGGTCGTACCACTGACCGAAGAAGCAGAAGCAGATGCCGACATAACTATGGATGAATCGACATTACAACAACTGTTGCAGCCAGCTGATGATTTGGCAAAGCCTCGGCAGTTCTACGTACTGGAGGATCAGCTGGTAAAAATTAAGGCAGGATTAGCATACAAATTCCAAGATGATTTGGTGCAACTCCTGTGCAAATTCTCAGATGTCTTCTCTTGGGATTACAGAGACATGAAGGGTCTCGACCCACGAATTTATCAACACAGGGTGATGCTGAAGCCAGATGCGCGGCCCTTCAAGCAATCCAGCTACCAGATGAACCCGCATTATGCAGCCCAAGTAAAAGCGGAACTAGATTGCTTGCGGAAGGTTGGATTCATTTTCCTATCGAACATGCATAGTGGATCTCGCCAATAGTGATAGTGCCTAAGAAAAAGAAACTGTTACATATTTGTATCGACTACCGGAAGCTTAACGCAGCCACCGTACCGGATCCGTTCCCTCTTCCTTTTCTAGATACGATGCTCGATGAGGTAGCAGGTCACGAAATGTATTCTTTCCTAGATGGCTACAGTGGATACAATCAAGTGAGGATGGCGAAACAGGATATACCAAAGACGGCATTCATCACCAACTGGGGCGTCTATGCATGCACCATAATGTGGTTCGGTTTGCGGAACGCCCCTAGTACATTCCAAAGATGTATGCAAGAAGTGTTCTCACCTTACCTGACAACATTTATGCAAGTCTATTTGGATGATTTTTCATTATTTGGTGATACTTCGGCGCACCTGTATCATTTACGGTGCTGTTTTGAAAAGTGCCGGGAGTATCGATTATGTTTGAATCCTACCAAATCGGTCTTTGCGGTCTCCTGTGGGAAGCTGCTCGGTCATATCATCTCCAAACAAGGAATACAGGTAGACCCTGATAAGGTAGCAACAGTGTTGGAGGCACCGGTCCCAAAGACACCCAAAGAAGTTATGCAGTTTCTTGGCCAGATCAGGTGGCATGGAAGACACTTACGGTGGCTGGCTCATCTAGCGACACCACTCAACCGACTTATGACTAGCACCCCGCGTAAGTACGAATGGACTAATGAGTGTCAAAGGGCATTTGATCGTTTGAAGGTCTTACTGATGCAGGCTCCGATCCTGCAACCGCCTGATTGGGAACGTCCATTCCAGGTATTTGTGGATGCATCCGACATAGCGATTGGCAGTGTGCTTATGCAACAAACCAACAAATGGTTTCGGCCAGTGTACTATGCAAGCCACAGATTAGCTCCTGTAGAGAGAAATTACTCCGTGACAGAATGAGAGTGTCTTGGTCTAGTATACTCTGTTAAGAAGTTCCAGCATTACTTGCTGGGACGAAGATTCACTTTGCATGTGGATCATGCCGCACTGGTGTATTTGGTTTGCCAACCTCAGAACATTCAGCAGGAGTTGCAGAGTAAGGTTGACTTGCTCGAAGCAGATATTGCCCCGCTCCAAGAAGAAGCACTGGCGGTCAAAGCAGAGAATCATGCATTGCAGATTCAGCTCCAACAACTCCAAGAACGGTTAGCAGAACAAGACAATATTATTGCTCAACGAGACACCACACTTGCTGAATTGAATGCGACGAATGTCCTCCTTGCTGCTCGCGATGAAGAAATTGTTCAATTAAAACGAATGGTGACTGACAAAGAAGATGCTCGTGTTGCATTGGGAAATCTGCTGGAGGAGACACGCGCCAATCTTGTTGTGGTAGAACAGAAAGGACAGGAAATGGCCGAGCTTGCCATGCAAACCACGGCCGAGTTAAAGCAGGTGTTAGCAGAACTTTTTCAGAAAATTCGTGATCTGGAAGCAGAGTATGGCCAGACTATACAGCTAAAGAAAGAGATGGAAGCGATTAAACAAGAGCGAGAAGCTTATTATAAGACGATGCAGTTTCAAGCTGAGGAGTTGGAAAGATGCGAAAATCAATTAGGCATTCAAGCGGACAGCCTCTCGACAATTGATGTAGAGATTGAAGACATGAAGCTGAGAAGAGATACTGTCCTCGCCAATGAGTTCTACCTTCAAGAATCATTTTTGCAAACACAAATAGAATCGCTAATGAGTCAAGTTATCGCTACCAGTTATGTTCGAATTGATGCCCAACTTATTGAGCCTACCATTTTGAAGGATATGTTAGATTCTTTAAAACAGAAGATTACCCGAACCTTTAAATTAGCTCGCACTCTGTATATCCAGGGCATTATTGATGAGCCTTAATTGTAATTTTCATTTTTGGGTTCGAGTCCACCATGCATGCCAGTGTTAGCCGCCGGATTGGATCTCTATGTAATTTTATTTTCTATATTCGCACGCACTGAAAAGGCGTGGCGAAAAGATGTAACCCTCTTTTGAGTAATGAAAAGGCAAGCATGGCATTCTTCGGGCAAGAGGAATCGCTAGACTGTCTGTCTGGGCGATAGCGCTAGAGATGTTGTGTTGCAGATTTTGAAGAGCTCTAAGTATTGTGTTTGATTATTAAGTTTCAATAATTAATCATTAATTACCGTAACATTGCAACTAATCTTAATAGTTCTGTGCGAATTTGTAAATACTTCATATGCATGGTAGACGCATTGCGTAGTAATAAGTGTTGAATTGGAAGTAGTTAGTTGTTAATTGAATGTTGAATTGGGAAAATTAAAAAGGGCCTCTGTACTATCAGACCCCTGTCCATCCCAAGAACCCAGAAACGAGATTAAAAAGGCTTAACAGAAAGCACTTTTAACAATTAGCAAGGTCATACTTATTTAACTCTATCTCTGACTTTCTTCTTCCACACATTAGGAACTGTAAGACATCCCAAGAGACTTGGGATACATTGTCATCATATTTTTCTTCCAATACAAGGGCTAGGAAGAACCAATTGTGGATTGAGTTTACCACTCAAATAAAGCAACCCAAGCAAGGTATCTCAGAGTATGTGACCAAAGTCAAGGATGTGGCTGACCAATTAGCAAACATAGGAGAGGAAATTGAAGAGGAGCAAATTGTGAGACAAGTAATCAATGGCATTAAGGCAGATGACAAATGGGAGAGCTTCACAAGTGCTATGGACTTGTACATGGACATGCAGATTCCAGATCTTACCACACTCATGGGACAACTCTTCATCCATGAAGCCAAGCTCAACAAAAATGGAGATTCATCAAGAGGTAATAACTCTTCTGCTCTATACACAGATAAAGGCGAATCTAAAGAGAAAGGGAAAAGCAAAAAGTACAACCTCTCAAGCTAACTATGCAAGGAGAGGTAGAAACTCAAGAGGTAGGGGTAGAGGAGGTAAGCAAGGTAGGGCGAGACCTTTCAACTCTTCCCCATGTAATATTTGTGGTTTATCAAATCACACTACAGATGAGTGTTACAGTAACTTCAAGAATCAAAGAGGTAGAGGTTTCCAAAGAGGTGGCTACACACAATCAAGAGGAAGGTTCAACCATCATCAAGGTTACAATAACAACTACAACAAAAATTACAATAACAACTACCAAGGAGGCTACAAATCAAGGAAAGACTACAACAACTACACAGAGGAACAAGAGGATTCCCTTCTAATTATGAATATGACTTCAAAGCAAGGTATGAATGATGACCATCTCTTCTACATTGAATCAGGATGTTCAAACCATGTGGCAGGCAATGTAGCTCTTCTCTCTGACCTTGAGGAACCTAAGGGAAAGCATCAAGTAAAAATAGGTGATGACACCAAGCATTCAGTGGTCAAGGTAGGAAATGTTAAAACCTCTGATGGAAGTAGAAATCTGTTGAGCAAGGTTCTATATGTACCTACAATCACCAAGAATTTGATGAGTGTTGGGCAGATTGTGGAAAAAGGTTTGCAGTTTAGGTTCAACAAATATGGAGCATTTGTGGAGGACCCCCAACATGGATTCAAGAGAATTGCCAAGGGAGAAAAGATAGGTAGGTTATTTACATTTGAACTTCAAGATACAAAGAATATTGCACTTTATAGCCACAAAGATCAAACATTGTCACAGCCTGAAATTTGGCATAAGAGACTAGGGCATATTGGTGAGAGAACCTTAAAGCAAATATGTAGAGATCAATGTGTGCTTGGGATACCTAATGTATCCAAGCAACACGATCTATAAATGTGGTTCTTGTCAGTTTGGAAAATCTCACATGTTACCCTTCTCCAAGAAAGGCTACATGCATGAGGACTACTTGGAGCTTGTCCATACAGATGTATGGGGACCAAGTAAGGATCCCTCAATTTCAGGATCAAGGTATTATGTATCTTTCATTGATGATTTCAGTAGATGGACTATCTTATATGTTATGAAGCACAAAGATGAAGTGTTCAATTGCTTTAAGAAGTATCTTGCACTTGTGGAAAACCAAACAGGAAGAAGCCTAAAAAGACTAAGGTAAGATGGAGGAGGTGAGTACTTCTCAAATGAGTTTGATGCATTCTTGCAGGATAGAGGAATCAAAAGGGAAATCACAACAAGGTATACCCATGAGCAAAATGGGGTGGCAGAGAGGAGAAATAGATTAATTGTTGAAACAGCTAGGTCAATGCTAAATGAGAAAAAATACCTAATTATTTGTTGGCAAAGAGTGTATCTACTGCCACTTATCTTGTTAACAGGTTGTCATCAAAATCTCTTGATGTGATGACCCCATATGAAGCAAGGCATGGTAGAAGACCTTCACTTGATCATTGTAGGATCTTTGGGTGTGTTGCTTATGTGCATATCCCATCTCAAATAAGAGGTAAGCTAGACCCTAAGGCAGAGAAGTGCATCTTCATAGGGTATGATTTGAATCAGAAAGGATACAGGTTTTATAATCCATCCAACAAGGGATTCATGGTCAGTAGAGATGTTGTGTTTGATGAAAATGATTCTTGGTTTGAAAGTGAATGCAAGAAAGTAAAGTTGCCTTATGACTTGGAAGAGGAGTTTCCAAGCCTCACCAAGGAAGAGCCAAATCAGATTGAAGACATCAAATCAGATGATGAGGACATCATCAATCTAGAAGAGTTCAAGGCATGGAAATCAAAAGGCAAAGTCAAGATGAAGAAGTTGGAGGACATACTTGAATCATCCAACCAAGCAATCAGAAGATCACAAAGAGAGAGCAAGAAGCCAATCAAATATGGGTATGACATGTTGATATATTTAGGCAGTGATGTATGTGAACACATTGGGACCACCGGGGCACTTTTTTCCCTCTTTAGGAGGTTTTTTTCTCCCAGCTTGTATATATGCCTATTGCCCTTATAGGCTACTTATCTTTGTACATTCTCTAGTAATACATTCAGTATTGTGTGTTGTGCTCAAAGCTTCTTCTTCTTCGTTGTGATGTTCATGTGCTTCCGTAGACGTCTAACTCCAACAATTGGTATCAGAGCAGGTCCTCGATTCATCTACGGTGCCGTCGACACTCCTCCATTTGCAGTCTCAGAATTGCATGAATTTTGGTGAGCATACTAAGCATGTTTTCGAGATCAAAACGACTTCACTTTATGGTGCCTAAATCGTGATCTGAGCTCGTTTCGGCTTCCAAACACACTATCGCAGTGGTTGTGCAAGCTATTTTGTATTTTTTTGCCAAAGGTATATACCAGTTTCTGTTCGCCAGTATAAGTGTCTCAAAGTCTGCTACAGGTCTATCAGAATTCGTCTGGGCAATTTTGTTCAACTTTTTGAGATACAATCAATTTTCTGCATCAAGGTATTTTAGTCACCGGCCATGGCTGAAAGTAGTAATGTATTTCATATGTTGGTTGTTGAGGATAAGTTGGATGGTACCAACTACCCATTATGGGCTTATATGATGTGACATGTGTTGGTTGCAAAAGGACTGTGGAACATTGTGCAGGGTGTCGAAAAATGTCCTATCACATCTTCAACTGTTACAACTGCAAGTACTGAAGTTGATGCAGAAGGTGTCGAAGATGATGATATTCTGCATATTCTTGTCCGTGCTACAGTTTCTACTGCACCTACTATAGAGCAGATTCGTTGGGATGGCAGAGATGCCCAGGCACATGCATTGATAGCTTTGTCTGTCAAACGTGCCATTATTCCTCACATTTGCTCTTGCAGAACAGCTAAGGATGCTTGGGATACACTTACCGCATTGTACCAAGCTAGCAATGAGGCTCTTGTTGCTTACCTCTGAAAACACTTGAAGAGTGAGCACATGAATGAAGGTGATTCTATGGACAGTTTCCTAACGAAGATCAAAGACTTGAAGGAACAATGATTTCTGTTGATGAGATTATACCAGATAGCTCACTTGTGCAGACCGTTTTGAATGGTCTTCCTGATTCATATCAGAGTTTTGCTTCTACTCTTCGGTTGATTATGAAAGACAATCCAAATTCCTTATCATTTGAGGAGTTAGTCTCTATTCTGTTGCAGGAAGATCAGTCTAGCCAGAACAGGTCCATTATGCGAGTTGCAGATCAAGCTTTCCTGGCTAGTCAGAAGGGCAAAGGAAAATGGAGCTCTTCAACTAGTAAGCAGAAATCTGTTAATTCTACACATTCAAAGAAGGAAGATAAAGATGAGAAGAAATCAGAAAAGCAGAAATTGTTTTGTAAGTATTGTAAAGGGAATGATCATATCATAAAGAACTGTCCAAAATTGGTTGCTAAAGAGGCAAAGAAGAAAGAGGCTAGAATGGTTGTTGCAGAGGCCTCTACACCAAAAACAGAGTCTGCTAATCTTGTGCAGGAAGAAGAATGGGCGTTTACTATTGTCTGCAGTTTTAACCCATCTTCTCATGAGCAGTGCATGTCTGCAGTAGACTCAGATGTTTGGTATTTTGACAGTGGGGCGACCAAACATATTACCTCGCAGCACAGTTTCTTCTCTTCACTCAAGCCTGCCCCTACAGGGAATACTGTTACATGCGCCAACAACTCCTCTTATCCTGTTATGGGAGTTGGAAAGATCATCTTGACTACTGCTGATGGTAGTTCTTTCACTTTGTCAGATGCCTTATTTGTGCCAGGGATCAAGAAGAACCTGTTATCAGTTTCTGCATTAGCCAAGATGGGCTTGGTTGTGAAAATTGTTGATGATAGGTGTACAGTTCATGATCTGTCAAATGGCGATGTGATTATTGCTTCTAGCATTTTATGTTGTGGGCTGTATAAGCTCATAGACTATGAAAGATCTGTAAATGATTTGGCATGTGCAGTAAATGATTCTCAGGCCATATCAGATGCAAAGCTTTGGCATGCACGCTTTGGTCATCTAAATTTTGTTAGTTTGCTACGCCTAGAGAAATCTGAAATGGTTTCCTCTTTGCCCAAACTTGAGGCACCTGGAAAACATGTTTCTGAAGGCTATATTTTGGGCAAAATGCAGTGTTCATCCTTTCCAAAAGATGGTTCAATTCGGGCTACTCAAAAATTGTAGTTTGTACATAGTGATGACCACGGTCCTATGCAGACACCTTCTTTTGGGAATTATCTTTACTTCGTGACTTTCATCGATGATTTTTCCAGGCATGCATGGGTATATCCATTGAAGGCAAAGTCCGAAGTGTTCATGTGCTTCAAACAGTTTTTGGTTTTGGCTGAAAATCTGTCAGCATGTAAAATGGGCACCCTCTGTTCTGATCGAGGGGGGGGAATATATGGCTTCTGATTTTAATGCATTTTTGGTTGAATGTGGGATAAAACACTAGTGTACAGTGTTGTATACACCTCAACAAAATGGAGTTGCTGAACGAAAGAACGGGTCACTCATGGAGATGGCGAGGTGTATGGTCAAGAGTTAGGCTTTACCACATAGTTTCTGGCTTGAGGTTGTCATGTGTGCAACATATGTATTAAACAGGTGTCCCACTAAAGCGTTGTAGTCTATCACTCCATATGAGGCTTGGCATGATCACAAGCCATATGTTGCTCATCTATGTGTGGTTGTTTGGCATATGCATTAGTGCCTGAACAACATCGCAGAAAACTGGATGACAAAGCAATAAAATGTATTTTTGTTGGGTACAGATCTGAAAGTAAAGGCTATCGTCTGTATCATTCACAGACTAAATGCATTCTGGTTAGCCATGATGTTGTTTTGTGGAAGATGCTATTCAGCCATTGCTTTCATGTACTAAGGAGATATCTGTTAGCTCCAAAGACATGTATGATACTTTGCTGCCTCTTTTTACAGGTGGACAGTCTAGTGTTGGTCCCAATGAGGCAACTTCTCAGCCTTTGCAGGTTTCATGTGATGATGTAGATCATTCCATTTCTGATGCGGATTTACATGATGCACTAGTTGATGAGAGAGTTGATATTGAGTAGGCAAAAACTATGCCAAAATGGCTAGTGCATACTTTGTGTGACAGCAAATTAATGCACCTCTGTCATATCGTACTCGTTCAGGCTCTCATAGTCCCTCTTTTGCATCAGATTGCTATGCTATGGCTGCATCTTGTCTTTCTGATGAGAATGAGCCTGTTTCGTTTGATGAAGCACAAAATTCATAAAATTGGATGGCTGCTATGCAATCTGAATATGATGCTATAATGAAGAATGGTACTTGTTCTTTATGTGACTTGCCTCCTGGCAAGAAGGCCATTGGCACTAAGTGGGTATACAAGCTGAAGTGTAAACCGGATGGTACAGTTGACAGGTATAAGGCTAGGCTTGTTGCAAAGGGTTATGCACAGGAAAGAGGCATTGATTTTGATGAGACCTTTGCACCTACATGTCGTATGACTACTGTTCGGAGCATCTATGCACTTTGCAGCTCATCATGGTTGGAATGTACATCAGTTGGACATTAAAACAACATTTTCGAATGGAGACTTGCATGAAGAAGTGTATGTTTTTCAGCCCCGTGGCTTTGTGTAGAAAGGACATGAAAACCAGGTGTGCAGGTCAAAGAAGGCATTATATGGTTTAAAGCAAGCACCACGTGCTTGGTATGAGAAGATACATGCCTATCCAACTGCACATGGTCTTGAGAACACTCCAACTAAAAGCACCTTATATGTTAAGCGTGCTAATGATGTGCTTCTGATCATTGTTGTCTATGTTGATGACATGCTGCTCACTGGTCCTATTGAGAAGCATATTGCTGATTTTAAGGCTGATTGGCATGTATGATTTGGGGCATTTGCATCACTATTTGGGCATTCAGTTTATGCAAGTTGATGGTGGAATAGCGTTGTGTCGAACGAAATATATTGACACATTATTGCAGCATTTTGGCCTTGAAGACTGTAAGCCTATTGCCACTCCTATGGAGATAGGTTTACGATTGATTCTTCATGATGTTGGAGATGCATTTGATGCTGTTCTCTATTAGCAGGTTGTTGGATGCTTAATTTACTTATGCATTACTCGGCCAGATATTCAGTTTGTTGTCTCACAGATGAGCAGGTTTATGCATTGCCCAGGAGTCAAGCATTAGCAGGCAGTTAAGCGCATCTTTCGCTACTTGAGTGGTACTCGGCTACTTGGGTTTTTTTATCCCAAGGGGGAATCACTACCGCCAGATTTGCATGCTTTTTCTAACTCTGATTAGGTTGGTTGCTATGACACTTGTGTCTCCACTAGTGGCTTTTGCTTCGTGCTTGGTAGCTCATGTATATCTTGGTTGAGCAAGAAGCAGCCTACTGTGGCCACTTCTAGTTGTGAGGCTGACTGTAGGGCAGCTTTCACAGCGACTGTTGAGTGTGCGTGGCTCAAATGCCTTATGGCTGATTTGGGTGTTGGTCAGTCTTCTGGCACCACCATCTTCACTGATAGTTAGAGCACATTGGAAGCTGTGGGGAACCCTGTGTTCCATGCTCGCACTAAGCACATTGAGGTGCATTATCACTATGTCAGGGAGAGGTTCTCTGCTGGGGAGATCAGCTTGGCATATGTGCCCACGCAAGAGAACATTGCAAACCTTTTCATGAAGGCTCTGCCTAGGGAGAAGTTTGAAGCATTCTGCAAAGCTTTGGGCTTACTTCCTTTTGTGGAGTGATTTCCACATAGCTTGGCACTTCCTTATACATGAGTGCCAGCTCCTTGTTCATCGCATCACTCCCAGGGGGGATTTGTTGATATATTTAGGTAGTGATGTGTGTGAACACACTAGGACCACCAGGGCACTTTTTTCCCTCTTTAGGAGGTTTTCCCCCCGGCTTCTATACACACCTATTGCCCTAATAGGCTACTTATCTTTGTACATTCTCTAGTAATACATTCAGTATTGTATGTTGTGCTCCAAGCTTCTTCTTCTTCCTTGTGTTGTTCATATGCTTCTGCAGACGTCTAACTCCAACATGACACTTCTTTAGTTACTAAGCATTCTATTTATCTTGTCAAAGATTTATCACTTGAAGAGCCATCATCATATGAAGAGGCAAAGACCAAGACAGAATGGAAGGAAGCTATGGATGAAGCACTCAAGGAAAATGATACTTGGGAGCTAGTGCCAAAGAAGGAGTCTATGAAGGTAATTGGTTCTAGAGGGATCTACAAGATCAAGAGAAATTCAGATGGATCAATTAGCAGGTACAAAGCTAGACTTGTGGCTAAGGGTTTTGCACAAACCCAAGGAGTTGATTATGAAGAGACGTTCTCACCTGTGGCCAAAATGCCAACCATCAGGGTATTGGTAAGTGTGGAAGCATCAAGGAATTGGAATATGTACCAATTGGATGTAAAAAATGCTTTTTTTAATGGCTGGATTTCAGAGGAGGTGTGCATGGCTCAACCTTCTGGCTATGAGGACCCAAACAAGGCAAACTATGTGTGTAAACTAAACAAATCTCTTTATGGATTGAAGCAAGTACCAAGGGCATGAAACCATAGGTTAACTACATACCTTCAAGATCAAGGATTCATTATGAGTAAAGCAGATAGTTCTCTGTTTGCGAAGAGAATCAATTTAGAGGTGATATACCTATGTTTGTATGTTGATGATATCATACTTACAAGTAATGATGCTAATGGCATCAAGCATATCAAGAATCAAATGATGCAGGAGTTCAAAATCAATGATCTAGGGTCACTAAAGTATTTTCTTGGACTTGAGTTAGTCTATACACATTTTGGAATTTATATCACTCAAAGAAAGTATGTGCAGGATATGCTGAAGAAATTTCACTTGGAGGATGCCAAGATAGCAAGCACTCCTATGGAGGTAAACCAAAAATTAAGTGCTCATGAAGGTGATGTGCTTGAGAATGTTGCAGGATACCAAAGCATAGTTGGAAGCTTAAATTATGCTACATTGACAAGGATTGATATTACCTATGGAGTAAGTGTCTTAAGTCAATTTATGCACAAACCTAGAGCACCTCACTTGGAAGCTGCCAAGAGAATTTTGAAGTACCTTAAGGGCACTCAAAATCAAGGTTTATACTTCCCTTATCCTTCAGATTTAGACATCAAAATATACTTAGATGCAGATTGGGCAGGTTGCGAGGATGACAGGAGGAGTACCTCAGGTTATCTCTCTTTTGCAGGTGATGAGCCCATTTCATGGTCTTCCAAGAAGCAACCTACTGTTGCTTTATCTTCAACAAAGGCTGAATATAGAGGACTAGCCAATGCTACTCAAGAAGCCATATGGATTAGATTGTTATATGCAAATTTGGGATTACATGCTAACTCTCCAATGATTTTTGGAGATAATACAAGTTCTTTACATCTTGCAGCAAATCCCATCTATCATGCTAGGACCAAGCATATAGAGGTTCATCATCATTATGTGAGAGAGAAGCTATTGAGCAAGGAAATTCAATTGGCATATGTATCAACTAATATGCAATGTGCAGACTTATTGACCAAAGCACTTGATGGTACTAAACTTTGCAGGTTTAAAGCTATGATTGGATTGCAAGACATTCAAGAGGATTGATGAAGAAGAACAAGCCAAGATGTTTGGCTTGAGGGGGAGTTGTTCATGCAAATGCCAAGGCTTCACACTTGGCTAGGAATTGGAAAAATCTATGTGTACCTCTTGCAAATTCACATGAACCATTGCTTATGGATTGTTGCCATTTACCCCTTGTAAAAGACATTTACATTAAAAGAATCTTGTAAAGCCTACAAACTCGTGGAGTTTCGAAGAGCTAAAGTTACAAACCAACCTTGAGAGAATATCTCCTAGATTAATGGATCACTTTTTAGTCAGAGCCAAAGTTGAATTCAAAATTCAAACTTGGAGAAAGCATCTATAAAAGCTCTTGTAAAATCTCACGGGATAATTCTCTCCATTCTAGTGCCTTATTTGATCACATTGTAGAGAGATTGTGGCTCATTCTATACCCCACACCTCTCACTATCATTGGACATTGTCATCATGCCAATGATCATGTACAACATTGTCATATAATACAATAGTTCATTGATCATCTCTGTTTGTCTCTCTATCATAGTCAATCAGAATAGTGTCCTTGTCTTGCTCATAACTTAGTCATTATTCCACCATTTGCAATGTTCTACAACTTGTTGGAATCATCCCTAAGTCTACTACATTCTAAAAAAGTTTGAAGACATTCCATTGAATGGATTGGGAGAAAAGCGGCTTGAAGTGTTCACTGGTCATTCTCTACAGAGGTCATAAAAAATCGAGGGTAATGGTACACTTGCTACATTGATTGCTCAGTGTATAGTCAATCATTTTAAGTGAATCTACCTGGAATCATTAGATCTTTAAGCTAATTAGATATCTCCATAAGGAATTTTTCTAATTTCTTCTGTGCTGGAAGCACTGAGCTTAACAACTAACAGGTAAGTGAACCAAAATAGAAGGTTTTTGATGATTTGTATATTGTGAAGTTATCTAATTTGAATCAATCATTACATGGATCATCTCAAAACTACATAGGCACTTATTTGGTGTCATAGGAAAGCTAAAAGGGCCTACAACTCAACTCTGAAGTAACAGAGGCCTAGTACAAAGCAAGGATTAGTAGTACCAACCCATTTCTTGGACTGTCCATCCATCTTTTAAAACAATACACATATACATATACATATACATATACAGATACATATACATATACATATACATACACATACACATATACATATACATATACATATACATTTACATATACATATACATATACATATACATATACATATACATATACATATACATATACATATACATATACATATACATATACATAAACATATACATATAAATATACATATACATATACATATACATATATATATACAATATACATATACATATACATATACATATACATATACATACACATATACATACACATATACATATACATACACATACACATATACACATACACATACATATACATATACATATACATATACATATACATATACATATACATATGCATATGCATATACATATACATATACATATACATATACATTTACATATACATATACATATACATATACATCTGTTGGTGCAGACCAATCACCAATTGAAGACTTGGAAGGTTAAAGAGTGAAGGAAGGATCAACCATTGAAGCTTGGAAGAAAGACATATTCAGAGGATAAGAGAAGTGTACACATATGTACATTAGTATAGTCATAGGTGACTCAGATCTTTGTTTGAATAATAAACTTGTACAAATTATCTATAAATACTTTGAGAAAAGTCGGGGCATGTATGGGAGCATATGTAGAAGCCAAGATTGAGGAAGTTAGGAGTCAAGAGATAGAGAAAAGTTAGTTTGAGTTAGCTCTCATCACTCAGTTGTAATTTTCTGAGTTAATGAAGAAAGTTTGCGCCCGATCTTTTCGTGTCTGCTCCTTCTGTGTTTGATCATTTGTGAAATCCTTTTGAGGATAATTAAATTGTTAGTTAATGAGCCTGTGACCTGAATTTCAGAGTCTAATTGTAATCAGGCTAGGAGAATTGTTAGTAGGAACATTCATATGTGTTGAGTGTCTACAGTTCTCTGAAACAGGCGCAAATTTCGAGTTTAATCTTTTGACCAGTGCTCACTCCATAATTTAAATTTTTGTGCAAGCAAGCACTTAATCTTTAAGTTGGAAGGTGATCTACTCGTGGCTAACAGCATTTGGCAAAACGGGTTAGATATTGTGAGAACCAAAGTTAAGAAGTTAGGGGTGTCTAAATCGACTTCTCAGAAGTGCAGATTCAGACATAGGTAACTTGTGAAGACAATTTCTCAAGTTATACTAAAGCTTTTCAAGTGATTCAACTTGGAGGTGATGCGCAATCCCTAGGAGATGATTCGTACAAAGTTTCATCAAAAACTTTACACTTTTGATAAGTCAATGTGAAGAAATTCTGCAGCAGACTTTTATGTGTTTCACTTTCTTCACAGATTTTCTTAATTTTGATAATTTGGAGATTGGACCTATAATTTAGTGAAGGTTTTGACTTACTCTTGACATAGAGGTGTTCTAAACTCAAGAGTAGGTTGTTCTTTTGGAGATTAACACTCTCCATCAGTGGTATCAGAGCAGGAGACATCAAATCAAGGAAAGGAAGGTCCCGACTGCTGCAGATTCAAGAAGTTCAACATTTGAAGAGCTAAGAAGTGAAAGCTTGGAGTCAAAAGCCTAAGGAGAAGACTACTCGACATCAAGAAAGGCAAAAGGAGCTTAATTCGAAGTAAAGGTACATACATTGTTTGTGAAGCTTGAAGATTTCTATATACAGGTGGATACAAGATGGGAGATGCTCTACAGATAGAGAAATTGGATAGGGAAAATTATCCTGCATGGTCAATGAGGATGGAAGCTCATCTTATGAGCAAAGATTTAATTGGATATATCACAGGAGAAGAAGAGAAGCCAGAGTTCAGAGATCCTAGTGTTCCAACTAGGGAAGAGTTAGCAGATTTGAAAAATTGGATGAAGAAAGATGCTCAAGCTAGGAGCATTATCTACATGGGAGTCAATGATTACTTGTTACCTCACATTAGAGGTCTTGAAAGTGCAACTGACATATGGAATGCTTTGGAGGAGCATTTTCAGAACACTACAAAGTCAAGGAAGGCATCCTTATGGGCAGAGTTTACTACCTTCAAGAAGAAGGCCTCTCAGTCTATCTCAGATTATGTGACAAGGATGAAAGATATTGCAGATGCTTTAGGAGCTGTTGATGAAGACATTGAGGAAGATAAATTGGTAAGGCAAATTCTTACAGGGTTGAGAGGTGATGACAAATGGAAGCCATTTATTTTGTCTGCAGAACTATCACTTGATCATTTCACTCCTGATTTAAATCAATTGTTAGGTCATATGCTAACATTTGAGCAGGATGTTAAAGGAGATGGTGACAAGAGTACAGGTCATGCAATGTACTCAAAGGATAAGAAGAAGAATAGCAAAGGAAAACAACAAGCAGGTGAAGATGAAGGAACAACTACTCAAGCCAACTTCCTAAGAGGAAGAGGAGGTGGCAAAGGTAGAGGAAGAGGCAGGAACAATAAAGATGGAGGCAAAGCTTGCTGGATTTGTGGTAAGACAAATCATTTAGCTAATGATTGTTGGCATAATAATCAGAATAATGGTGGATATAGTCAAAACTATAATGTAAGAGGAAGAGGTGGCAGAAATCAAAGAGGTAATTACAGAGGTAGAGGTGGAAGGAATTACTTTGGAAGAAATGCAGGTAGAGGATTCCAAAGTCAACAATACAACAACACCTACTACAATTATGCTTCAGATCAAAAGGAGGATTCAACATTGATAATGAATGCAACTTGTGAAAGGCAGAATGAAGATCAGAGAGTCTTTTACATTGACTCAGGGTGTAGCAATCACCTGAGTGGTAACATATCTTTGATGACTGATTTGGAAAGTAAAGTTTTTAATCATGTTGTTCAAACAGGTGACTTACACAAAGCACAATGTGAAGTCAATAGGATCAGTGAAGGCCAAGGATGGAAGCACCTTATTGAGTAAGGTCTTGTATGTTCCTACAATCCCTAAGAATTTGATAAGTGTAGGTCAAATTGTTGAAAAGGGATATGAAGTAAGGTTCACTAATGATGGAGTATATGTGGAAGACCCTAGCCAAGGGTATAAACAGATTGTTTCAGGAAAAAAGGAAGGAAGACTATTTACATTGAAGATTCAAGGCAACATTGGTCATGCTATGTTCACATATGGAGGACATAAGATCTCTGAGTTAGATCTTTGGCACAAGAGGCTTGGACATTTCAATGAGAGAGGTATTAAAGATATGGTAAACAATGGTTCAGTGCTTGGATTGCCTAATGTTGCAGGTCAACATATGACATACAAATGTGAGGCATGTCAATTAGGTAAAGCTCATAAACATTCCTATTCCAAGCATGGTTTTATGCACTCAGAGAAGCTTGAGTTGGTACACACAGATGTGTGGGGACCATCAAAAGATTTCAGTATAAATGGATCAAGGTATTATGTGATTTATGTTGATGATGCTACTAGGTGGATCACTATCTATGTGATCAAAGATAAGTCAGAAGTGTTTAATACATTTAAACACTATCATGCATATGCAGAAAGAATTACAGGTCATAAGTTGAAGAGACTAAGGTCAGATGGAGGGGGAGAGTATTTCTCAAATGAGTTTAGTGATTACTTATGGAATGCAGGTATAAAAAGGGAAGTTACTTGCAGGTACTCTCCTCAACAAAATGGTGTTGCAGAAAGGAGAAATAGAACTCTTGTTGAGTTTGCAAGATCCATGATGAAGGAGAAAAATTGCCCTAATTATTTGTGGGCTGAGGCTGTAAATACAGCTACTTATTTGGTCAATAGGTTACCATGTAAAGCCTTGCAGGGTATAACACCATATGAGGCTTGGTGGGGTAAGAGACCTACCTTGGATCATTGCAGAGTATTTGGATGTGTGGCATATGCATATGTGCCATCACAATTAAGACACAAATTGGAACCCAAAGCTGAAAAGTATGTTTTCATTGGCTATGATGACAAGCAGATGGGCTATAGATTGTGGAGTCCATCAACAAAACAATTTATGGTTTCTAAAGATGTTACATTTGATGAACAAAGCACTTGGTATGCAGGTACAATCAAAATCAATACAGATGATGAAGAAGAAGTGAGTCAAAGAAAAGGTAAATCAAAAGTTCAGATATTTGATGAGCAAGAGAATAATGAAGTGCAGGTTGAAGTGGAAGAGACACCAAGATTTGATCCTGAATGTGAAGAGCCAGAAACCTCAAGGAGTGGAGAACTCAGAAGGTCAACAAGAAATAGGTGGCAACCTACAAGGTATAGTTATGATACTTCATTTCTAGCCACAAAAGATTATGCTTACATGGTGAATACAGATGAAGACCCTTCTACATATGAAGAGGCAAAAGGTAAGGAAAAATGGGAAAGTGCTATGCAGGAAGAATATGATGCACTATTGGAGAATCAAACTTGGGATTTGGTTCCTAAA
>CM035416.1:55977450-55979950 GCA_020310875.1 Ceratopteris richardii | reverse complement strand
GTGGAAACCCTTTACCACTTCAGTTTATGTAAGGGATAATCTTCCCGATTTTGAGCAATTGGTTGCTCTCATGGTCACCGAAGAAATGAACATAGGTGGAAGTTCAACTAAAAGCAAAGATGCACAAGTTTTCTATGCAGGTAATCAAAGGGGCAAAGGAAGACAAGGACAAGGAAGGGGCAAAGGAAGGTTTGGAGGAAGGCAAGGCCACTCAAGAAATCAAGGACATGAACAAGGCACCTCATCACAAAGAGGGAGAGGAAGATCAAGAGGAAGAGGAGGACGACATCAACAAAACAGGAATCAAGATGGCGAAGGATGTTACATATGTGGCAAGTTTGGCCACTATGCTAGAGATTGCTACCAAGGAGGAAACCAAAGGAACTATAATCAAGGTTCTTCATACAAAGGCCAAGGTAATTATGCTTCTACAAGTTCAGAAAATGACAATCTCTTGATGATGCACATGAATGGGAATTCAAGCAAAGTAGATAACACTTGGTATATTGATAGTGGATGTAGCAACCATATGAGTTGCAATGCTTCTTGGTTTACTAATCTACATGTTCCCAAAGGTAAAGGACATGTAGAAACAGGTGATGATACAGCCCATGAGATCTCCCATGTTGGAGATGTAGCTTTGGATGACAAGGAGGAAGGAAGATGTCTCAAGGATGTCTTGCATGTACCTACCATCACAAAGAACTTGGTGTCCGTTGGGCAAATGGTTGAAAGAGGCTATCAAGTAAGGTTCAACAAAGGTGGATGTTTTGTGGAGAACCCTAAGCAAGGTTACAAGGTCATAGTAAGAGGAAAGAAGCAAGGGAGACTCTTCACTTTGGAGGTAAATTCTCATTCTACTCAACATGTCTACTTCACATATGGAAACAAGAGGATTTCGGAGTTGGACTTGTGGCACAAGAGGATAGGTCACATCAACATACAAAGAATGAAGGAAATGCAATTCAAGAGGCTGGTTGAAGGTCTTCCCAACTTCCAAGGACAAGGTATGAAGCATTTATGTGAATCTTGTCAACTAGGGAAGCAAGCGAGACTTCCATTCAAGAAGAGTGGCTACATAAGCCAACATCCATTGGAGTTGATACATACAGATGTGTGGGGGCCAACGAAAGAGCAATCCATTGGAGGTAACAAGTACTTTGTCACTTTTATAGATGATTGCACAAGGATGGTTTGGGTTTATTTCATCAAAAACAAATCAGATGTGTTTACATGTTTCAAAGCATTCAAGGCAATGGTAGAGAAGGAAACAGGTACATATATCAAGAAGCTAAGGTCCGATGGAGGGGGAGAATATTTCTCAAATGAGTTTTCTGATTTTTTAATGGATCAAGGCATCAAGAGGCAAGTAACATGCAGGTACACACCCCAACAAAATGGAGTAGCAGAGAGAAAGAATAGATACATTGCCGAGATCGCTAGAGCAATGCTTAATGAGATGAATGTACCTAACATGTTTTGGAGTGATGCAGCAAATACCGCCGTGTATCTAATGAATAGGGCTCCTACCTCAGGGATCCATGGCTTGACACCATATCAAGCCTATTATGGTAAGAAACCTGATCTTTCCCACTTGAAGATATTTGGATGTACTTGTTATGTACATGTGCCAAGTGAATTGAGGCACAAGCTACAACCAAAGGCAGAAAAGTGTGTGTTTCTAGGATATTCAAATGATCATAAAGGTTACAGGTGCTTCAACCCAAATACAAAGGACATGAGGATATCAAGGGATGTAGCATTTGATGAGCTACTCCCTTGGTATAAGAAGTATGATTGTATGCAGGACTATGAAGAAGAAAAGCATGGACATGATGAAGAACAAATCGACCTAGAGCTAAGCGGCCCAAGGTGTTCCATCAATGAAGATAGTTCAAGCATGAACTCACCATGGAGGGGGAGAGCTTCATCAAGCTATGAAGCACAATCAATCAACAAAGGCAAAGCAACATTGGTGGAGTTGGATGAAGAAGGTAATGAAGTTGAAGATGATGAAGGACACATGATGGAGAAAGAAGCCACGTCAAAGAAAGAGATCAAGTTCCCAAGGCAAAGGAGGTTTATTCCTCGAAAAGGTGAAGAAAGGAAGTCTTCTAGAGTTAAGTATCCAACTCAAAGGTTTACTTATGATTCATACATGGCAACACATTATGCATATATGAACAAAGTAGTAGAAGATCATGAGCCCGATTGCTATGAAGATGCAAGCAGGTACACCGAATGGAAAGAGGCAATGCAAGAAGAGATCGACGCACTTGAGGAAAATCAAACATGGACTCTAGTGCCCAAGAAGGAGAACATGAAGGTAATAGGTAATAAGTGGGTGTATAAAGTAAAGAGGAATTCAGATGGATCTATTTCTAGGTTCAAAGCAAGATTGGTGGCTAAGGGTTTTGCACAAACCTATGGAGTGGACTTTGAAGAGACATTCAGCCCCGTGGCAAAGATGAGCACCATTAGGACACTCATTGCAATGGCT